>JAACJT020023317.1:0-23706 GCA_009936485.2 Gymnarchus niloticus | reverse complement strand
CAAAACTTTGGTTTTGGTAGGTGTTTATATAGTTTTGAATGCAGTGCTTCATTTTGCAGAATATGTGAGGTGTTTTGTTCTTTGGGTTTGTGGTTTTGTGAATTGTAAGTGCTTTGGAAAAATGAGCCCTGTTTTCAAAATTGCGCTTAAGCAATTGTAAAAAACTGTACAAACCAACACCTGGAATATGTGTAGGTATGATTTTTTTCATACTGTAAAGAATTTGATCATAGTTACAGTATGTATTACAGTACTGAACAGCACTATACCATTTAGAACAAACTATTTATGGCCTACTTTTTGTGTTCTCTAGCAGTGTGTTTCAGAGTAGTCATTTACTGTCGTATGTGCCATCTTTTGTAGAGAATCTTTGAAATAGAAGCGAAACACACTCCTTATGAGCTCATCTTCATTGATGAGGCAGGCTTCAACCTCACTAAAACGAGGAGGAGGAGGGGGAGGAACATAATTGGCCATCAGGCCATTGTGAATGTCCCTGGCCAGTGAGGGGGGAATGTGACAATATGTGCCGCCATCAACCACTGAGGGGCCCTCCACCGACATGCCATCCTTGACCCATACTACACCATGTTTCTACTGGCTTTCCTCAATGGTCTCCAAGATCATGTGTACCAACTTGACCAGAGGGAGCCAGCACAACCAGAGCAGCCATGCTACGTTGTCATTTGGGACAATGCCAGTTTCCACCGGGCTGCTCACGTTCGTGACTGGTTCACCAACAACCCCAGATTCACTAACATCTTTCTGTCTGGATGTTCTCCTTTTCTAAACCCTATAGCGGAGTTTTTTTCAGCATGGTGGTGGAAGGTCTACAACCCAGCCTCAAAAAGGGATATCAAACAACATTTGTTTGAGATCATGCAGGGTCAGCAGACCGCATCCGAAAATGCTCTGGAGTTTTGGATCCTGACGACAGTAAGTGGATGGAGCAAACCCACCCGGCTCATTGCATATTGGAACACTCCTGAACGAGCTCATCTACTGCGGTGATGAAATGAGGTTGACAAAGTATGTGGCCATGTCTATTGCTGTGGGCAACCTTCGGCAAGACCGAACACATGTCAGCTCAAAGCATGGTGCATCAGTCCCCCTAAGAGCGCCATCTGTTAGCTGATCGAGTTGGAAAAAAAAAAACCCTTAGATGGAATGTCAGCGGCAGCACCAGCAGTAGCTCTGTATGTACTGCTGGAAAGCTGGGCACCTTTGGACTAGATGCCCTGTATTCCTGGAGAAGTAGGAAGATTAACCTAGTTGGGTGAGTTAGTCAGTATAGTCTAATGTGACAACAGAGCAATTCACAGTTCCAGTGCAGGTGACTTATGGGGACTTGGTCATGCTGTATGGACTGGACAATGCAACTGCTGTCTTCCAGGCATTCATAAATGAGGTGTTTTGGGACATGAAAAACAAATTCCTCTTAGTGTACATCAGTGATCTACTTGTTTACTCATCGGACCCCTGAGTCTCACTGGAGCCACGTAAGTGCAGTGTTGCAATGCCTATGTGAAGACTATCTCTTTGTTAAAGTTGCAAAGTGTGAGTTCCATTGTGAGACCTATTCCTTCCTGGGGTATGTTCTGGACCTGAGGATTCCAAAGTGGCAGCGGTTTGAGAATAGCCAGTTCCAAAGACTGTAAAAGAGCTGCAATGGTTTGTGGGCTTCACCAACTTCTACAGGAGGTTCCAAAGTAATTTCAGCATTATGACGGCACCCATGATGGCTCTGACCAAGCAGAAAGTCCAGAAGATCAAGTGGAACAGTGAGTCTCAGGCTGCCTTCTGTCACCTGAAGCAGCACCATGGCCCCCATTCTGAAGCAGTCCAACCCTGATCTCCCATTTGTAGTGGAAGTGGACACCTCGGAGGTAGAAGTGGTAACTGTGCTCTTCCATCATCATGGAACCCCTCCCTAAGTTTTATCTTTGTATTTGCTATTCTGAATCCAACTACAATGTGGGGAACTGTGAACTTCTGACTGTGAAGCTATCCCTGGAGGAATGGAATCACTAGTTTTAGGGGATGACGTATTCCTTCCGAGTGTTAACCAATCACTGCAACCTAGAGTATATTCCAGAGGCCAGACATCTTAATTCCAGACGAGCCCAGTAGGCCCTATTCTTCATACAATTCCAGTGTACTGTTGCTTACTGCCCAAGAACAAAGAACGTCAAGGCTGATGCCTTGTCCGAACTCTTTGACCCGCCACATAAGGAACCTGCTCTAGAGACAATACTGTTGACTTCTCAGGTCGACTTTTCTCCCAGTCCCCAGGGAAATGATAGACACCCTCCAAGAAACAATACAGGTTGATCCAGGGCCCCCAGATACCCCGACTAGGAAGCAGTATGTACTGGCCACAATTTGACACCAGTTGCTCCATCTATCACTAAGTTCTTTGTGTTGTGAGACTTTGTGTTAGAGTTCCTTATATGGTAGCACCTGTCAGCCATTGCAGATCCCACACTGGCCCTGGTCACATATTGTGATGGACTTCATTATAGATCTTCCATATTCGCAAGCATACACCGTTATTGGTGGTGGCTGACCATTTTTCTAAGATGTGCTTGATCCATTTAACCGGCCTGCCAATGCCCATGACATTAGCAGAATGTCTTTTTGACTAGGTGTTCTGGGTGTTTGAACTCCACCATAGACAGTCCCAAGCCTGGCTGCAAAAGGAGGAGGGCTGGCACTTGGCCAGCAGTCCAGCCCATAAAAAGCAAAATGCTACTGAAACAGCAAGCATCAATCAAAGTATTCAAGATTAAGTACAGCATGGAGGCACTGACCATTTGACAATGGGAATGGAAGAGACTCATCTGGACTTCCAGCAGTTGATGTGGTTGAATGTTCTCTGCACCAAGACATCTACAAGGATCAGAACATGGAATGTATGGACATTACATCAATATGGAAAGCTAGCAGAACTATTATGGGAAATGGACACATACCGGATGGAAATCCTAGACATCAGTGATCTCTGCTGGACGAGTAGTATGAAGTTTTTAAATAACTCGGTGGTGTGCGTATATTTGCAAAAGGTTAAGTTTTCTACTGCTTTTTTCAGTTTTAAGTAATATAATTGTTCAGAAGTCCTGAATAAGGGCATTCTTTTATACGCTTAGTACCATTGAATTCATTTTGTCTTGAAACTGCATTGGATCACTGACAACCTTACTGTTTAGATATTTTAATGCTTTCAAACGTGAAATTTTAAACAAAAGAGAAAAACATTGAAAAACTACAGCTTTGAAATTCTTACATTCCATTTAAATTACTATTTTTTTTTATAGCAAGCATCAAGTAATTAGCTTAGCCTTTTTCAGTTTGTAGCTTTATTTTGATGTAGAAATTGTAGTTTCACAATGAAAGATAATTGTTGCTCTTTTGTGTCCCCCTTTTGATTATGCAGAACAATAGCAGTATAGACGAGCTCGTGTCATTGTGGAATTCAAAGCAAAATCTATGGTATTTCTACTGAAGGACACTGTCATTACATATCCTGTTTGAAAAAGTACACCCACTCGACTTCCTTATGACTTTAGATGGATGGATGGATGGATGGATGGATACATTATTAATCCCAAAAGGGAAATTTAGGCATTACAGAAGCAATAGAAACACAATAATACACAGACTTAAATAATAACAAGTCACAAGATAAAGGATCAAAACTGGCGATTACTAATGCACAGTATTCTGCAACAGTAATTAGAGAGTATCAGTGCAAGGGACCGTATCGGTGCAAAAATGATACACAACAACCGTCTATGCTGGAAGCAGTGCGAAGTACACAACGATTGACTGTGCAAAGAGAAACATAAATACAAAAAAGAACACAGCAGCAACAATACTATATGACAAACAGCAATGCAAATAAATACTACTATAAAGGTTAACAATGATAATAATACAACAGTTGACTGTGCACTGGAAAAATAACTAAAAACTGAGAAACTATGGATATTGCAAGGATTGTGACTGGCTGGCTGTCTGTCTGACTGTGTGGATTTAGCCTAAGACAGTGTTATATGCACTGATGCCTGCAGGAATGAGGGACCTGCAAAAATGTTCCTTGGTGCACCTTAGGGAACGTAGTCTGTCATTGAAGACACTCCTCTGGGCCATGACTGTTACATGCAGAGAGTGGGAAGCATTCTTCATAATAGACAAGAGCTTGTTCCTCATTTTCTTGTCCACCAGCTCTTCCAGGGAGTCAAGACTGATCCCAAGCACTGCACCGGCCTTCCTGAGCAGCTTGTTCAGGTTCTCGGCATCCCCTCCTTTCATTCTGCTGCTCCAGCACACTGCAGCATAGAGGATGGTTGCTGCTACCACAGACTCATAGAAGGTCTGGAGCAGCCTCCCACTAACACCAAAGGATTTCAACCTTCTAAGAAAGTACAGCCGGCTCTGTCTCTTCTTATACAGGGCATCCAAGCTTCCTGTCTAGATGTACCCCTAAATACTAACCGAATGTGACTTGCTTCTACCTTTGTATATTATTTATATGATATTGGATCAATAGTACTGTGTAATATTTATTCAAAACAAACATGAACATGAATATAACCACTTCTGATTAACTATATTATTTCTACTGTCTCCTTAAGAAAGGTGTTTATTGCACAGAAACCTAAAAGGTAAACCACACGTATTATAATTGTAGATTGAGCTGAGAAAACTGATTAGAGTTTAAGGTGATGTAATGTCACGTATACAATTAAATTCTTAGATCATAATGGTAATTCCCTCTGTGAGAAAAACAAATTTTATATATATATATATATATATATAAAGTTGTTGATTTTGTATGAGGTGTTCATTGTGTTACTCTGTTTGCTCATACTAAAAAAAAATAACAAAGTTATTATCACATGGTTAACAAGGTATCGCACCCTGCAGTAATGTAGCACTGAAATTAATTAAATGGAATGTTACCAACATAAGTATCATACATATGGCTAATATAAGAATGGTATTTAACTGTTATTCGTATGTCTTATTTCTTGACAAAACAGTATTGTGGTAAACAAAAGGCTCCTGCTCACAAACAAGGGCCACTATCCTGGGGAATTTACCTACATCAAACTATGGTCAAATAATGATGCATAATGAAATACATTCCACTTTATTATAAACATATTTAACACCACGGCAATTCCAGGGTTCTTTTTCACACTATAAACTACCTTGTGAACCCTCCACCCTTACAGAGTTTTGGGGCCTCTCGCAAATTATGTGAAAATTTCTTATCATTCTTCATTGGAAAGATTGACAATACAAGAGGGTTGATTAAACCCTGTGATATTGCTTTCCCCTCTCCCCCAAGTTGTGTAACAAGTTTTAGCGAGTTGGATGAAGTCTCACTCTCTTCTCTACAGGACATTGTAGGCCATTTAAAACCTACTTCTGTACTCACAGATGTCATTGCAGCACAGCTCCTGAAACAGACCTTTGAGCATATTGGAAAGGATATTGCTGTGATCATTAACACCTCTTTAACAATGGCCACTGTTCCTCTGGTCTTTAAACAGGTGATTGTCCAGCTGGTCCTTAAGAAACCCAACCTCAACCACAAAAATCTGAATAATTTTCATCCTATATCCAAACTTCCGTTTATTTCAAATATTCTGGGGAGAAAGTTCTTTTATCTCAACTTTTAAGCCATCTTGACAGCAATAATATCTTCGAGACATTTCAATCTGGTTTTAGATCAGTACATAGTACAAAGTCTGAACTGTTGCGGGTAACAAATGTTTCACTGGACTTGGGGGACTGTGCCATCATAATTCTCTTGGATCTTATTACTGCTTTTGACATGGTGGACCATAACAATCTCCTTGATCGCTTAGAACAGTGGGCTAGGGTTCGAGGAAAAGCAATGACCTCGTTCAACTCTTCTCTGAAGCATCGAACTTTCTCAATTAATATTGAGCGCTTTCGTTCATTGTCAGCACCTGTTAAATATAGGGTTCCACAAGGGTCCATTTTAGCCCCTATTTTATTTTCTATCGACATGCTTCCACTCAGTCAGATAATTAAAAGTTATGATTTTTCTTTTTACTGTTATGTGGACGATGTGCAACTTTATGTGCCCCGAAAATCTAAAAATGCATGCAAGATACACAGCCTCCTTGACTGTTTGGAACATAGCACTGGTTGGGTAGTAGTTTTCTTCAGCTAAATGAGAACAAAACTGAGATCATTCTTTCTGGCCCTTCCGCGGGCATGACATCTGTCATGCAACACTTGGGTCAGTTATCCCCATATGTAGTACCCTGTGGCAGGAACCTTGAGGTGATCTTTGACGCTGATCTAAAATTTTGTTAGAGCAGCCTTTTTTCAGCTGAGACTTGTCTCAAAAATAAAGAATATCCATTCGTTTTCTGATTTAGAATAAGTTCTCCATGCTTTCATTTCCTCACACTTGGATTACTGTAATGCCTTATATGCAGGCATAAATCAGTCTTCTGTAGCTTGTCTCCAATTAGTATAGAATGCTGCTGCTAGACTATTGACTGGCACTAAGATGAGAGAACATATTACACCAGTATCTCTTAGCATCTCTTCACTGGCTCCCAGTTGATTTTAGGATTAAGTTTAAAATTTTACTTTTTGTTTTTAAAGCACTAAATGGACAGGGCCCTTCGTAAATTGCAGAACTTCTCCAGTTACAGTTTACTTCCAGATCCCTCAGGTCATCCAGTGAGCTTTATTTAGTTGTCCCGCGAACCCGAATGAAATCAAAGGGTGACAGGGCCTTTGCAGCTATTGCGCCAAGACTATGGAACTCCTTGCCAGCAAGTATTAGATTCTCTCCATCTATCCTGGTTTTTTAAAAAAAGGTTTAAAACATATATTTTTTTATTCAGGCCTTTGATTGAGTACAGTTGATAAATGTAATTTATTTTATTCAGTATTTTCGAGTGTAAATGTGTTTTTCTTTGGGGTGTTTTATTTTATTTCATTTTATTGCATTTACTATTCTTTTGTTTTGTTGGTCTGATTTGTGGAGCACTTTGGGGAACATGAAGTGTTCTTGAAATGTGCTTTATAAACAAAATTTGCTTACTTACATGAGCATTTAATCAATTTTTAAATAAAAAATGTGCATTGGAATGTCTTGCTGTAATTTTAGCATTTTTGATGACGTATATATGATTCAAATGTCACCAGAGAGACACACCGAGGACACGGGTTGTACTCTAAAGTCATTGTACTACATTGCCAAAAGTAATATCATTTAATATGTAATTCAGCAAGAAGAAGTAAGGTAAGTTAACATGTTGCATATGTTATAGAGAAGTTAATAAATCTGAAAAATGAACACATTGCTCTCAGACTGCCATTAATGTGTACATGGCCAAAGGAACAGGAAGTGCTTGGATGGGCACACACATTGACACACTTCGGGTAAATTTTGACATGCAGCTTTTTTCTCAAACTGCATGTCTTTGGACTATAGGTTGAAATCAAAATACCTTCAGGAAGCCCATACAACATAAGGGGAACATGTAAAGTCAACATGCCTAGAGAATGGAAACAATTCAAACCCCCAACTATAAAGGTGACAATGCTATGCACTGAGACATTACGTTTTATTTAAATATGAAAGCCACCAAATATCGAGTCAATGTGTAAAAAAAAAACAAACAAAAAAAAACTGGTTGAGTTGGCCTCACGGAAGTTTCAGATATTGCTATTAAATTTATTCAGATGGGAAGTTGTAGAAAATACTTAGTCGAACTGATATGCAACCTTTACCTCATGTTCTCTAGGCAAAGGGATATTATTCACACATTAGTCACTTCTGGGTCTAAATCAGTCCTAATTACTGGCTGTAGGCCAGTATGTCTGTTGTTGGAGGACTTACATAGCTATTCACTGGACTGGGGTGTAACATCATGGTTCTCTTACTTCTTTAGTAAATTAAAAGCATTTTAAACAATGTAGATATACAGACAGACAATAACATCCTTAACAATTCCGAATAAAATAAAGGAGCCATATAAAATGATAAAAAAATACAGTTGCTATACACTGGAAAGATAAATAATAAGAAATAAAAAGAAACTATGAATATATCAATGGTCCATTGGTGACTGACTGGCTATCTGACCGTCTTGCCCTAAGGCAATGTTATGTGCAGCATGGAAGCAAGATGAGTAGATATATTGATTGTGCTATAACTTTATGTATTTTATTCATCTGATTCTTTTGAATCACAGGCATACAAGTGGATAATAAAACAACTCTACAGCAGAGTTGATCCTGTTGACTTTCCATTGTGTAGGTGTAGACTTGTCCTTATTCTGCAGCTTTCTGCTCTTTCATTTAAAAAATGAACAAATATGACACTGCATATTTATGTTGGTTTTAGAAAGATTTGTGCTGATGATTGTGTGAGACTTTCAGCATTTTTGTGCTGATTCTAAGTAAGGAAAAAGCTTGTCTTAACGATTATCCTGTTTCCCTTGGCTTAATTTCCAAGGTGGGATTTTAGTAATGAAAATGATCATCACATAGTTCTCCTGCCCATATAAATTTAGCCCAGTAGCAATTTACAAATTTAACAAGAAAACAAATGAGCTTCTGACAATAATAATTTGATTCATCATTATAAAGCTATGTTTCTGTCTTTTTATAGGTGTGGATACTACTTAAGCACAACCAAACCATCATTAGTACAACATTTGTAGTTAAAGGTTAATTACAAAGATTGTTAATTTTTCAGTCACATGTACAACGCAGATTTCTGATTTCATAAAAGCCTACATTATAAGCAAAGTGCTGAAATGAACGATTTTGAATATACTGTGTATGTCTCCATTTTTATATTCTTGTCTTGGATGATTAGAATTGTGAACAGATTGATAGAATACTTTACATCCCACTGCTCTGATCTTTAAGAAGGAAACATAATGTAACAGTTTCTTGATGTCATCATTTCCTTGCAATCAGTGAAGCTGAATGAGTATTCAATCAGGAAAGCATTGGTATTCTTAAGACCAGGTACTTTCCTGGTAAAGAAAGGGGGTGGGGGGTGGGGAATATAGTGAATGCTGTATAGGCAATGCAAACATGAGAAAATCTTCACAAAATAAACAGTCTAGTTTGTATGGCACATTGTGCGTATCTTACTAAAGATTTATACAGGAAGACAGGTTCTTTGAGAACTGCAAGCATGAGCATGCATTTGGTTGGCTTTATCTGGACATTTTTTTATTAGTCTACTGATGCTTTTGGCTGTGCAGTCACAGCTGTACAAACTGAGAAATGTTTCAATGCCAATCTGAAGGCCTCAGAGAGATTTCAGAGCACTAGCACCCAAGGCAAGCACAGTAACTGCTTATGGTGACAGTGGAGGCTGATTTAACGACTTTGACAAGGCTGTGGATAGTGTCATACAGATGGTTCGTCATCTCATAAATTTTTCAGATGTTTAGTGTAATGCTGTTGCTGTGTATATCAAGTCATCAACCGACTCAACTAGTATAATATGTATATGAAATATGTTCTGATACAGGTACATGTGGTAAAATGTAGTATTGGGCGTTTCATTTTATTGCATTACCATACACACGTTACCATTCAAATTGGAAGGCAACACTGAGGGAGAGACAAAAAGAAACTACTGTATTTTCACTGTTTTCTGAAAAAAGAAGTGCATATCATATTTTCCTACACAAAAATCATTGTGTTGGTTATGTTTGTTACAATAAAGTAGTGAATTATATTTCATTGTTAAAACTGGTTGCCTCTTTACTTCAGCTCCTGTTCCTTCCTGCCCATTTGAACACAATGTCGTCTTCCTTGAAAGTGCACTGTCGTTCCTCAGGTAAGAAGATATGAAGCAGAAGCAGATGGTAACATGGTTTGTTTCCAATGTATTGTCGTACTTTGTACTTCAGCTGGCTTGCTGAGACACTGACAGAAGAGCATAATTACAGTGTTTGCTCCTTTTATTTATTTTTTGTATCAAACATTGACAAACAAGCTTGCAGGATAATTCATTTCTATGGCAACTTGTCAATGCAACACATCTATGTGTAAGAACTATTACTGAAATATTTTTTCTCATTCAATACGTAAATTAAAATACACACTAGAAATCTTGTAAATAATTACCTTCTTGCATACAACTTCACACTTCCATTGTGTTAAAACAGCAATTGATAATTCTTTTCCTTATTATGCTAAAAAAATCTTATTTCTTGCACTGGAATCCTGTCTAGGGTGTACCTCAGTCTTCTAACCTATAAGGGGTTAGAACATGGACGATGGATTTATTTGCTACACCATGTCAATGTGTATTTACACAATTGCCATTCTAACTGTAGTATGTGTCCATTATAAATTTGAAGTGAGCAGTGGTTAAGTTAATGAAATTATCTACAGATTATCCATAGGAATTCAACAGGAAGACTAAATATTAAAATACTAAAAATTACATACACACACCTCCAGGGCTGGGGGTTCGAATTCCACTTCAATTGGAATGTATTTGTTCTCTTTGCAGTCACAGTTAAGGTGAACTGGACCTTCTAAAATGCCCATATATTTTGTGCCTGTGTGTGTGCCTTGCAATCAACTGGTATCCTGGGGGGTCCCCTGCATTGTGTCCTTTACTTCCTGGGATGGGCCCCAGGATGTTGAATGGACAGACAAATGAATGGATGGATATGCATGATCTTTCTGCAAAATTCAATACTCCATTTCTTAAGGTTAAAGTCAACATCACAAGCTATAGTCATCCAACAATATCCAGGGAAATTCCAATCTTGTTCAAATGTAGTGAACACCTTTTTTTGTTCTGTTTAATCTGAACTGAAAAATAAGCTTTATCCAGACAATTCCATCCATTAGTACCATGTTACAGTTGGTGGTTTCTGCCCTATTGCCTTATGTGGGAGTGTGAAGGATGGTGTTTGGCACTATAACAAAGACACTACATCATAAAAGTGGGAATTAACTAAACACTGCTATTATCTTAAGTTGCAAAACATATATTGCTGGGAACACAAACATACCATGTGATCTTTAGCCATGTACTCACAATTTCAATCTATCTTGAAATCTATTTCCTATTTATTGAATTTTCCTATAGTACTTTGCTGCACTATTTTTAACATTTATTCACAAAACAACAATGCAATGCCATTTTCAGTAGTGACACTATTTCAAGTATGATGGTTCTGATTTTTTTTTATTCCCGATTAAGTGCCATTAGCTGTTTTATAATGCACAGCCACTGCATCACCCCTGCTTCTCATTCTCATAATAATTCATCACATAACAGATGGGTTCCTGCCACTCTTTGGAGACATGAAAAGCTACTGGCAGCTGCATCTAGCCAATGTATTTGCAGTGGACAGGGGCATGAATAAATGTGACTGCTGCCAGAAACACCCCATTCAAACATTAAAGGTTTATCTTTAGTTCACTTGTCTCTTTACCCTTAAATACCATTATCACAAAAGGAAGAAACCACACTCCAAGAAGCTTGACATTCTTGTCAGGGTCATGCATTCATAGCAAGTCTTCCATGGGTGAAGATTGTTTCACGCATATGCTAATTTGCCTTATAATCATTTCCCCAATTAATGTAACTTAGCCCTCTGTCTTGGCACAGATGAGGTTCAAAGAAATGTGGAAGATATGTTTACACCCTGGCTCAAAAAAATAATTTCCCATGCAGCTCAAGTTGATGAAGATATACCGATCTACAATTTAAAAAGTAACATGGTTACAGAATCTCTCCTCTAGATTTCCTTTTCCTGTTGATAATGTGTAAGACTTTGTACACCATGGAATTGGACAAATGCAAATCTTCTAGTCAAAGACAAATATGCCCCAAACACACCTACACAAGTACAAACCTCTTGGTGTGAAAATTTAATTTCACTGAATAATTAGTATAGGCATATATGGACTATACAATATACAACAGACAGTTACCATGAGATTATATAAAAAAGGTATCTTGATGTTATAATACACTTCAGCAAACCTGTCTATTTGTAATAGACATGCACAGGGGACCCAAGTGCAGACAACGACTTTAATTGTGGCCCAAAGGGATATTGTAACCAGGCAGGGTCAATCCCAGGAGAACCGTCACTTTCTAAAACTGAGGGAAAATCCAAATTGTAGTCAAGGGTACAAGCCAGGAGTCGAGGAGCAGATGAAGCAATAAGTAAGGCAAACACAATCTACCGGCAAAAATAAGAACAATAAAGAACTAACAAGGATTATGCACAGGTAAGACAGCTCAGGACAGAACACTTATAGTGTAGTTGGGAAACTCAATACCTTGCAATTAACGGATGTGCTTTTTGTGTTAACACTCTGGGGAGGGGGATCGCTGATGAGCTGGGCATAATTGGTTATGAGTGTGACACTACTTACATGCCATGTACAATTTTAAGAGGATTTTTGAATAGATTTTACACTAGACAAATTAATATTTACAATAGGTCTTATATCAGGGGAAATTCTGGGAATGAGAAATTATTTCAATAATAAAGTTCCCTATATAATATTGAATTCAATTCAATTTATATAGCGCCTTTAACAAGAAGCACTGTCACAAAGTGCTTTACATAGTCCTGGGCCCAGAGTCCCCAGAAGAGTAAGCCAAAGGTGACAGTGGCATGGAAAAACTCCCTCAGAAGGAAGAAACCTTGGGAGGAACCAGACTCAAGGGGGAAGCCCATCCTCTTCAGGTCAGCACTGGGCAAGACAAATTAATTAATACAAATCAGAACAATAGATACAAATAAGAACAAATCCCGTAACAGTCAGGAGGAAAACAGGGTATTGGAGGTTGCAGTCCAGTGGTCAGAGCAGGTTCGGTGGCTCAAAAGGTAGCAAGCTGGTCAGACTGGATAGCTGAAGTGGAGGGAGGGCGTGGTAGGCCAGCAGACGATACGAGGATCTCTTGAATCTGAACCTCCAAGGGAAGCACCCTAAAAAGGGGGGCACGGGGGAAAGAGAATGTGTGTGAGCAGAACAGTAATTTAAGGTGGCAATATAATGGAAAAGAAAATAGCAAACAAAATAGCAAGGGCCACAGCATGACTATATATGGCAGCATAACTATGAGAGAGAGACCAATGGGGACACAGGCATGAGGAATCCTTGAATGCCAGCACTCCAACAACACACAGTACGTGCGAAGCAGGAGTGACAGCACTTACAGAACATTTCATCCAAAGTCAATGACACTGATCCCCACCCATCTCTACACCCCGACCTATATCCTATAGTTGGGGAGTGAGTAGCTACCTGTGGTCTTTGTAAGCTAGACTACACTACTACTTTGGATTATCTTTCTGATGTTAGTTATTTTACCATTGAAGAATGCCAAAAAGCCATTGCTTTTGAGAGAGGTTGGAATCTGTGGGTATACCTCAGATTGATTGCTAGTTAGTTTAGACACAGAATCAAACAGGAACCTCACATGCTTTTGTTATTTTCTATCAGCTATGAGAGATATGTGGATCTAGGTGTGATCAGGGCTTGTTTGTACTTTAAAATACTCTCTTTCCATGCTATTTTGAAAACCTCCAAGTTTGATGAGCGCCATTTACACTTCAATTTTCTTGAGGCGTTTTTAAGTTCATGGGTATGGTCAGTATACCAAAGAGCATATTTCTTATCTTGAAGCATTTTCTTCTTAAGAGTAGCAACTAATTCAAGACTGCTGTGAAGTGAGCGATCAATCTTTAACGATACTTGTTCAAGCTCAAATTCATTTGTAGGCTTACCAATCTGGGAGAATGCCGGGGGAAGCCTGTTAATGATAGCAGCTGCAGTTGAAGGAGTAATAGGGCGACTAACACTTGCTTTGGAGACAGGCAGAATGGCAGATCCCGGTAGTACATCAAATGTTAGTAGAGAGTGATCTGAGACTGCAGGATTTAGACAGAGGATAGACACATACTCCACAGGGATACCGTGGCTGATAATCAAGTCTAAAGTGTGATTACCTGAGTGAGTAGGCCCTACTACATTCTGCACAATATCAACAGATTTAAGCAGAGAGGCAAATGCCATACTGAAAGGATCAGAGTCATTTTCCATGTGGATATTTAAATCCCCAACAATTCCTGCTTTGCCAGTAGTAACAACTAGATAAGACAGAACGACAGAAGCCCTGGTATTCTACTTAAGTTTGTAAAGGAGAACTCCGGAGTTATGGTATGTTGTCGAAGTTAAACTTGGCGGTTGAAACAAGATAGGGTATATTTTTTCCACAAGAGAAACTCTCAGCAGGAGAAGCGCAGTGTAAGGGTAAGCCGCCCCCTGGCCCAACGTCGGAATCCAGGTGGACAGCCGAAGGTATAAATGCGTGTAGGTCCTTCCGTACACATCTGGAAAGGGCTTAAAACCTTAGTTAAACTGAATATAAAATAAACATATTTTAATCTGACTCCATATAATTTACTTATTGATTTATAATGCTGTGGCCTTGATTTCTAATAAATTTAGGTTGGTTCTGATAATATCAAGACATGCCTTACTCTCAGTCACTTTTGCCTCGAGGCATTGGTATCATTCAGGGCTTTGCTCCTGGCCAGTCGAGCAAAGCCCAGCGCAATATGGAACAAGGCAGACGGTTCAGGGACTGGGTAATAACTATGAACTTGATGCATGCTCAGCATGCTTGAGTCTATCCAGCTCAGGGACCACTAGGTTCGGTATAACTGGTTGACCACATAGTCTGTATAACAACCTATTACATCGCCCATTTTAGGGACTGATATAGCATGTCCAAATAGTTTACCCAGGCCTCAGCATGCGTAACTATTATGGCTCAGAGGCTACTGCAGTGTGTCTTACCGGTTCAACTCAGTGGCTGGTTCTTGCTGCCCACATGCTTGGCTACGTTAACATCATGTATGACGAATTTCGCCAACTCAGAGGCTGGTGGAAATTGTCAGTGTGTTTGACCGATACAGCTCAGGGACCACCTAAGTGCGGTGTGTCTGGTAGATCTACAACTCAGAGGCTGTGCGCCAGTTACGTCTGTGCAATACAGTGTAGCTACTCAGAGCCAGTATAACCGCCTAATCCTGGTCAGGGATTGCAAGAACACCAGCACGGAGAACTCAGCAGCGATAATGATTTCAGACAGACAAGAATTAAACAGAACACAATTTATTCGCTGGGTAGGCATGACGTGAATTAATTCCAATTATACAAGACAGCGATCAAACTACGTGGCCACACAAGTATCTAATATAACAAAGCAACATACAAAGTATCATAAATGATGGAATAATACAAAAGACAAAATGGTATATACCCAGCAGAAGTTACATACAATAAAGGCAAAAAGGGATCTGGCTGCAGATATTAACACACAGAGCTGTATGGGAGTCCTGATTACAGGAAAAACTCCATTATGGCTACATGTAAAGCATTGGCTAAGCCCACGTCTTACATGGGAAGTTCTGAATACAGAAGCCCCCCTAATGTTTAGCTCCCTTAAATATCAGACTAAGTGATATTATCATTTGAATGATCCAATCATTGGTCAGATGACCATAGGACAAATGGTATTCAGTTGGACAAATGGTATTAGAATCCTGCTTTTGGAGGCCCCCCTGACTTTAACGACAGGTAGCCCTGTGTCTTTGATGTTCTTGAGGGTTTGGGTCTTATGACAAGGACAGGACTTCTGTACAGTTTTATATGTAAAATGATACGACGTACTGTTCTTAAACTGAGACCATTCAAATGTGACCAAACATGAGTATACACACAGCTATGTTTTACAGTTACTGTACAAGCATTCTGTATGAGTTTTGTGTGTCCTGAGTTAGGGGAAGGGAAAGCAGGATGGGTCACCCTGTGGGGGTCCGTCCTGTGGCTCATCTCCTTCTTCCTGAGTAGGGGAAGTGAGGAGCAGGAGGTGTCTCCAGTAGGGTGTCGATGTGTAGGTTGTTTCCCCCTCCATGAGGTGGAGGCCTGATCGACATGTGCATGTGAATTCAGCCACCCTGGAGCCAACTTCACTACCTCCCGCCTGGGGGGCAACAGGGCCAGTGTGTCTACAGCCTTACAGCAGTAACTTCGAAATGTTGGCAATCCAATCCGGGTCAAAGTTTGAACTCTCAATGTCTAAAGCTCCGGTCTCGATCACAGTGAATGCTGGGAAGCTATATTATGTCACCTCCCTATAAATGTCTTCACAACATACAGTAGCTAAAAATCCTAGGTTTACTTTCATAAGTCTTATTCTATTTGTGACATTTCATTCATTCATTCATTTTTTATCATAAAGTGAAGAAGCATTTAATTGTCACACCCATACCCAACCAGCCATGCTCAGACTATTCTCCCTTCTCCTCTCTGGAATATTGATCCAGTTGTTTCGCATCAAAGATCACTATAAATTCACAAAGTTCACTTACCTCCATGTGAAATATTGCATCCTGTCACCATTACCAAGCATTCCTTTAAGATCAGTTTATTCCACATTTGACCTTTTGCTATTGTCCCTACACAGTTTTTCCTTTGTTCCCTTATGTTTTGAATTTAGCAATTTCTTTAATCTACTTGAATATGTGAACCTTCTACCTGTGCTTCTGGCAACATCTCTTGGATTATAATTTGATTCAGCACCTGTTTTTTGGGCTTCCTGATTCTGACAGTTCTCTCTTGTGCCATTTAACAAACCCTATATCTCTACAACTGGATTCATCCTCAGTGTGTTCATTACAAAATACTTTTCCTTAAAACAAATCAAGCAGAGAACAAAGCAAGACTTTCCAGACTGGAGGCAAAGCTGAATGATCTTGCTCGATTACTGAACAAAATCTCTGAACACCAGCCACTTCAATGCAACTGGTGTCTGTTTCCGGGACAGACTTTCCTGGTGCATCAGCCTCTGCTGCATCCACTGCAATATCAAAAGGATATGACGGGAACCCGAGATGTTGCAAAGGGTTTATGATGAAATGTGTTGTGTATTTTGAACACTATCCAGAGATGTTTCCTGCTAAATCTGACAAGATACAGTCTGTTCCTTAAGGTCTGACTGCTAAAGCTCTGGAGTGAGTGGTGGAGCTATAGATCGATATGAACCCCATTTTCCACTTTGAGAAGCATTTATGGGAGATGATCATGACCATCCAGCAGCCAGCATGGACACTGGGAGATGCTTGTGCAGCCTGAGAGAAGGCAACTGATCAACTGATGATGCCTGTTAGTTTTGTATGTTATTTGTGGAATAGAGTGGATGGAGTGACCCAACATTGTTAATGATGTACGACAAGGAGCTTAATTTCCATCTCAAAGTCCGAGTTAGCTTGTTGTAGTGAGGAGAGGACCATGGAGAGAATATGATTTTCAATTACTGTGAACATTCTCCACTGTACAGGGAAGCAGTTTAGTGCAATGCCCCTTGCTTACAATCCTCTGAGCTGTGTTCCACCAAAACTCACCACTCAGGATCTTGCACCCAAGGAGTTGAGGAGAAGCAACCAGTCTGGTACTTAGGTGAGAACATCAGTTCTGTTAAATGTGTCCCACCAACAGCTTATCATACCTGTGCTTATACCATATGGTACCGTCACCTTCTCTGTTACTGCCTTATCTCTGGTGCAGCCAGAAATTTCATAGACACTGCATGGGCTGAGAAGGCAGGGGCTCCTTCTGTAAATATTGAGCCTGCCTTGTGCGTGAATGGCTTTTATGACTGGCCTTAAAGGAACCAGACAGGTATGTTTCCAAACCAGTCCTCTGCAGATGCTAGTAGGGATACTCCATAGAGAAGAAACCCAACTCCTGGTCATGCCATCTCCATGAAACCCATTTGTCCTGGGACACCCATAGCTGTGCTAACAGGATCCCCCAATCTCTTAGAGAGAGGGTGAGTTGATGACTGGAGGTTTGTGTGTAGGACTCATTGTATGTTCCTTCATGTGGAGCTACATTGGTGGAAAGCCTACAAGCCATTCTATTCACTCAAGTTCTTGAGGCTTATCAACAGTACGCAGACATCTTCAGGCCCACCAAGGCTGCTACCTTGCCTTCTCACCATCGATAAGACGGCTGCACAGATCTTTTTCCAGGGGCAGTGCCCCCTAGAGGAACAATTTATTCCTTCTCAATCTGCAAAGATAAGGCTATGGACCAATACATTAAGGATTAAGGATCTTTTATTGTCATTCCAACATCCATATGCAGGAACGAAATTCAGTACTCAGGTCCCGGTGATTAAAAACAATACACACAGTAACCCCATAAAACTTCATGATAAAAATACCACAAATAAGCACAATAAAACAGAATAAAATAACTATATATGAGGTATTATTGCAGTATGCCCTGCAATTAGCAGCAAGTAGCAGAAGATAGAAGAAGTTTTAATTCGTGAGACTGCTGAGACTAAAGTTCAAAGTGCAGTATAAGTGTACAGTCAGATGTAGTGATGTTGTGTTCATTAGTCTAATAGCATCCAGGAAGAAGCTGTTCCTCAGCCTGGTGGTGCTAGCCCATATGTTACGTAATCTCCTGCCTGACAGGAGGGGGGCAAACAGTCCATATGCAGGGTGAGCGGCATCTTTCATAATGGAGGAAGCTTTGCATTTGCACCTGCTGGTGTAAATGTCCTCGATGGTACATTGAGGCTGCTGCCAATGATCCGCTGAGCAGACCTAACCATCCACTGCAGTGCTCTCCTGTCAAAGAAACTTTTCCTGTGGCTTCAGGATGGTTCTTATTTATTGGAAAAAAGGATGGGGGTATCTGTCCATGCATATATATTATCCTGCTTTGAATGACATAACTGTCAAATTCAGGTATCTGCTTCCATTAATACTGTCTGGAACAGGTTCAGGAGATCACTACCTTCACTAAGTTTGACTTCCACTTTGCTTATAATCATATCCAAATACATCATGGGAATGAGTGAACAGCATTGTCTGTCACCATTCATGGCCACAACAAGTACCTCATTATGCCGAATGGTTTAGACAAGGCTCCATCAGTCATATATAAACAAGGTCTTTCAGGATATAAATTTCTCATGTACATTGATGACCTGTTAATTTATTCCACAGATCCTGAATCTGGTCATTCCCATGTATCTGCAAGGGATACATAAATACCACCTGTTTACCAAAGCTGAAAAATGTGAGTTCAACTGCCAGACCATCTCATTCTCATGCTAGGACCAGAGAGTGTAAAGGTGAAAGAATCCAAGTTCTTTGCAGTACACAACTGGCTGGTACCAACCACTTTAAAGCAGTTACAACATTTCCAAGGGTTTGTAATTTTTTATTGAATATTCATGCATAATTTCAGCTGCACTGCTGCCACACTGACCACACTAGTGAATAAAAACTCCTGTTGGCTCACCTGACAGATGAACCACAGGCTACTGTCCAGGAGTCAAAGCAGCTGTTTCACCATGGCACCCATCCTCAAACAGCCTGAATCAGCTTGTCCCTTTGTGGTGGAGGTGAATATTTTGACGTGTACGTGGGTGTCATCCTCTCTCAATGTCAATGCTCTCCCTTGAAGATCTATTCTTGCAACTTTTTCTTGCATAAGCTGTCTCCTGCAGAATGCTCCTGGTTTCATTTCACTTTTACCTAAAATCCTGGTTCAAAGAACACAGAAGGTGATATATATGCAGTATTGACAATTGAAACCCCCACATTAAGCCTCACTTCTCGAAGCCACCTTGCCGACTTCCAATAACATAACCCTCATCAGCTGGGAAATTATGGATGCCTTATAAGAAGCTCTCTGGATGGATCCAAGACCTCACCTCTTGCATGTTCTAGTGGTTGTCAACTACTGAGGACGTTAAAAACTACATCCTTTCCAATTCAATGTGTGCCCAGTTAAAGAACCTTCCCTCTCCATTGGGGCCCTTGAACCACTATCAATCCCTCATAGACCATGGTAGCGTATAGCCATTCACTTAATCAGGAATTTACCACCATGGCAAGGCAATACCATGGTTCTCATCATCGTGGCCAGACTTTGTGAAATGTGCCATCGAATTCCTATACCAGAGGTTTCCAAACTGTGGTGAGATTTTACTAGCATCCCCCCTTTTTCTTGCTACCACCCAACAAACCCCAGCACTATATTCTCGTCACCATCAAGCCATTTCTATAATCTACCCATACCAGAGTGTCTGGCTATCGATAAGGGACATAAAGCTCTGTCTGCCATACAAGAACCTTAGTCCCTGGTAGATCGGTCCTTTCAAGATTGACTGCCACATCAACCCATCACTAAGTACCTGCAGATTCCCCTGGGTTCTGTTTATTCTGTGTTTGACATTTTCCTATTGTTTTGGATTTGGTAATCTTTCTGATCTTCTTTGATATCTGACACTTTTGCCTGTATTTCTTGCAATACTTCTTGGATTTCTGTTTAGCTCAGCATCTGTGTACTGGGTTTCATGTTTTGCTCCCCTTAATATCTCTGCAATTGGATTTGTCCTTAGTGTGTTCATTACAATAATTTTCCAGTATTTAGTATACATTCCAGTTCGTTGCTTTATTTTATGCAATTGCCATTGTTTGTCTTTTCTCAAGGTGTGAATAAAATAGAGGTTACACCCAGTAAACGGTTTTGTGATGCCTCATTCAGGGAAATGATGCATACACAGAGCACATGCATAAACACAACCGTATTCAAGAATGAATGCAGAGTTTGTCTGATCCTTGAATCTGAAATTTTGACGTAAACATCTTTTGCGGTGATTATGATATAATTGGAAACTATTCTGTGAAAATTTTTAACTTTTCAAATCTGGCATAGTGATTTTTTTTTCTGACTCATTCCAGACTGATCTGTTCATGTCGTGACTAATTTGGGAATAATTTATGGAAAAATATTTTCCAGCCTTTCCATCAGTGTATAATAGTGTAACATTCTCCGTTGTATAAAAAAAAAAGAAAAGAAGGGAACAGATGATTGAAAAAAAACAATTTATTCAGCTGCTGTTGGCCACAGCCTCGCCGTTCATGAAGGAACACAAAAAGATAGCTGGTACTTGCACACTTGCACAAACTAGACTATTCCTGCACTCCACAAAATTTCCTCAACTCCTTGCACCTCTCACACTCCTCCTGTTTTCCCCTACACAACTGGAAGGGGTGGGCTTTCCCCCCACCCATCCAACCAGTACACTCCAACCTGAAAATAACCCCCACCCAATATCTGCAACATTCCCAAACACGCTACATTAGCATTAATTCATTAAATAAAATAATATCACTGGATTAGACATATACACAAAATCATGCTTGGACTCAAATGTCTCTATCTCTCTCTTTTGTCTTATACACACACACCCAGACAAATACAGAAATGTAAAAGTCTATCTGTACAAAAAATAAACATATAATATATTGTAATAAAAAGAAAATGTCACGCACGCAGTATTAAAAATGAAAATCTTGTGAATAGGAATGAAATGCTCACCCAACGATGAAGATATCAATATGGAGCCTAGTCAATTGAAAGCAAAAAAAAAAAAAAAAAACTATCTGAAGTATTAACATGTCTTTTTAGATGTTCTATCAGTTTTCTAGTTTGTTAGCTTTTTAACTTTTTGGCACCAATGGTTTTTAACAGGGGAGAATCCAACTATAAATGTATGCTGTGTATGTTCAAGTTATAGAAAATGGGAACTTATGGAATGATATCTGTGCCACTACAATTTAAATCTGAAATTAAGTTTTGATTCTGAAATGTTTCTATTTGAATTTGATTTGTAAATCAAGTTTTGAATCTGCAATTAAATTTTGAATCTGAATTACATCGAATTGAGTTCTGTAATATGCATCTGTAGGCTGTGCTTCAAAATTCAGTTTCAAGTACACATTGCAAATTCAGATTTTTATGACACAAATTCAGATTGTTAAATACAGATTAAAGTTTCTGTGATACAACCTCCAGGGACTTGGAAAAAGCAAATGATCACAGATGGACTCATCCCAATTCCAGCCAATCGGCAGTCATCACAGCCTTGCCCACATAATTTAGAATAAGAGAAAAGAAACGTAACGCCAGTTATGGGGTTTTGTTTGAATTTTGGCCAATTTGAGTAAAGGAAGTGGTTAATACAGTATAAGAATGTATTGCATTTAAATTGATGTTAGTGAATAACATCCAGTATATAGCTTGCGTTGCTGTAGGCTCGGGTAGCTGTGCATGCTAACGTTTGCTAACAGCTGGTTAACATTTGGTTTAGGTAAGTAACATCTAAAGCCACCTAAGAAGCCTTTATTGTCTACCATCAACACTGCTGCTGCCAAATTGAAGAATGGAGAGTAGAACAGTCGGTTATAAGTTTTTTTAGCTATAGCTAGGCAACATTTACTAGTTATCGCAGCCAGACATGTCATCTAAAAGTTTTCTGGTAATACTGTTTTTCTCTTGAAAAACCTTTCTAAGTGACTTGCTGCTGGGGTGGCTGAGATATAAAGATTTGCCTAGCCTATAAGTCAGAACACTACTAACATACAAACAACATACTTGAAGAGACACAAAAAGACGTTCACCCTACCAATACAAGGATTTGAAGAGTGATTTGTGCGATTTTAGGTCTGACTCCATGACTAGTGGCAATTTATTATTAAACCTTTATTTTATTAAATCTCTAGCTTTATTTAACATCTCTTTTACAATAGAGACATAAGTAGGTAGCAATAAAAGCAGCTCAGGCGCAAAAATAAAATAAACTGCTGGCCATTCATACTGTAACTCGTTTGCAGGTCCATGATGGCGCCAGTGTGTTTGTTAGCTTGACGTCAGCTTGTATTCGCCCGACCAGTGTTTTGTTTGTTTATGTTACTCTTGCTGTTGGTTTGTCCTGATGTCTCTACATTGACTTCTGACTGTCATTTATTGTTACAAATTAGAAGTTTGCTGGAGATTCGATCTAGTACATGGCCCCTGATTTATATAACAGATGTTATTTTACATTTTCTCACCCCTTAGCGAACTGTGTTCGTCGGCTACCCTGCTGCATTCCTCACCGCAGGAAACATCGTACAAAGAGGGGGATTTGCGGCTGCGTTCACATGAAGTTCAAGAGGGAAGCAAGTGCCTTCCCGTAGCCTGGGCCCTGGTTTTTCACAAACAACAAAGGGCGCAGTGGTCTCCATTTGACCTGACGCTTGTTTGACCTGAGATACTCCTGCCATATATCTATGGTTCCACACTGAACCCTGATCCCCGACAGCCCTGCTAGTCCAAGACTGAGTGTCTGTAGCAGAGGGGTGAATCTCTCTAACATCCAATCTTTGGAATACGCCCAAATCCCACCATCATCGGTATGTTTCCTGGCAAAAGCAGCCCTGGTTAGTAGTACTGTAGGTCTGTGTCTAATAAGACCTTCATTTAAAATAAGTTTTTCATATGTCGTGATTTGGACTTTTTATTTTTAACCGAGACATAGATTGGAGCTGGTGAGTCATTCGTTTTTGGTGAACTTTGTCCAACTAACTGTTCTTTCATCATTTATTTATTATTTATTTATTTATTTAATTTATTTATATAGCGCTTTTAACACGGAGCACGGTCACAAAGAGCTTTACATAGTCCTGGGCCCACAGTCCTCAGGGAGTAAGCCAAAGGTGACAGTGGCAAGGAAAAACTCCCTCAAGAGGAAGAAACCTTGGGAGGAGCCAGACTCAAAGG
>JAACJT020023316.1:0-23715 GCA_009936485.2 Gymnarchus niloticus | reverse complement strand
GCCCTTGGATGCCCCTTTTGTTACCTCTCTGTCAGTCGGCCCCCCCCCCCCCACCCACATCACTGCTTCAGGCCGAAGGACTTTGCTGTTGAACCCTAGTGCACCGGTGAACCATAAATATCCAGACTAAGTGAACTTATTCAGCTTTATGAAAGGTTTATATGTAATTGTCACTTTTCATAAGAGCATGTGCTGAACTTCAACATACCAGAGGCTCCAAAACTGCTTTTATGTGAACATAAACTCTGCATTTAATGGTGAGAATGCCTTTGATCCCGAGTCTTAAATGCTACCGAGTGTACAGTGTGTAGGTCTATAATCTGTAGGCTTTCCCATCATGCTCTCTGGTTTTTGATGAGGCTACACTGTACCCAGGAACACTGCAGAATTCCTGTTACAGTCTTACAATAGTGATGCTGGTGGGTTTCGTTTGGCACAAACGGCATGATAAACAAGGTTGTCCCCACTGACAATCATCTAGGGAGGCCATAGAATGACGGAAGATAGTTGTTTTTGTTCTACATTAGTATGAGCGATTGCATGGTTGGGCCATCCAGTTCCTGTAAACTAACAGGGAAGCTTCAGCAAACGCCTGCTGGAAAATCTCACTGATCATTATTTTTTAAAATCAAAATGTCGTCTGACATAAATCATTTGCTCCGTGATGATGGAAATCATGTTTCTGTCAGACTTGATTTATCCACCGTATGTGACCTATTCCTTCGATTACTCCGTGTTCATAATTTCAACAAAGTCATTATCACGTAAGATACAGGGAAGGTGATATCCCCAGGGCCCGAGTAAGTTCAGGAAAATAAGCAACCCAACAATAAAACTGATAACTCTTAGATGCAGTCTAAGTTAGCGTGTGTTTTGTGTGGATGGTGGCAAGTCTGTTTCTGGAGGCTCAGAATTTTTGTGAGAATGTTTATTTAAAATTTGTCAATGCAACGAGAGCAAAACCTGCATACAAACACACACAAACACCATACGCTTGAACGATCCTCTTGTTCTGCTTCACTGGTAATCTAAAGGCATTTGAAGAACCGCAGGTGGAAATCCGGTTCTGACGGTGGAAAAATGGAGAGTACCTTTAGAACGCGAGACAGAAGTGACAGCTCATCCCCACATGTAGTACTGACAGACTTACACTCCCTAAGGGCCCCAGAATGCACTGGGGCTGTCATTTTTCCCCATACCTGATGGTTGGTGAGTGTCTCAATCAGCTTCTGACTTCCCAGATGGCAGAAACCCATACGGCCACACCACACGAGCCCTGTCTGTGACCCACAAAAATCTATCAAGCGATAAACGAGAATTTTGTTTACAGATCTGACAAAACGTGGGAACTCCACATGGTCTGCATCTGATCATAACTGAGGTTAGTACCATGTGCTCACTCTAATTAGCTTTGTATCTCCGGGATTCAAACGGAAATAAGCTGACGAAGGATAAGGAGAAATCAGGAACTCAAGGCTAGCAGCTGAGCCGACTAACCCAGGAACAAGTACCCACAGAAGTCGACTACAGGCTTAAAACCTGGGAATTCACTTTCCGCCTCATTGGTTAAAAACCGGACCTCCGTCTGGAAGATTCCGCTGAGCTGCAGCTGGGGCTGTGACCCGTGTGACCAGTGAGGGCTATGGTGCTCTCCCCAGTGGTCCTATAGGACCGTATCAACACCTTCCCACTGCACCTGTAGCTGTGGATTGGTGACCGCTGGCAGAAATTAGGCCTGTGTCTCCAGTAAATTAAAGCTCACTCTCCTCACAGCTCACTCTCCTTACAAAGGCTGCAGGATGGCGAGGCAAGGCTCAGTCAGGGATGTGGAGCAGCCAACAGAGGGCACCTACCCCATATCTCTCATTTAGCTCATGGGTGCCCTTTCTGCCCGTTTGACTTTGAGGAATTTGTGCTGTACTGGGCTTGAGGCCAATGTCCAGTTATCATTTTTAAATGGTTAATTAGTGCTTTTAGCCAAAAAGTTACAGTTTTACTTATTAGTGTGATATTTTTTTATGCTTATTGACGTCCTTAAATAATACAACAACTGGGCTAAATCCATGTCTGTATGTGTCAGGCCAAATGCTGCCCTCATTGGACGTGAACAGACAGGGTATGTCGACTCACACCCCTTATGCCCACGGCGTGGCCTGAGGCTCATCAGCGTTGCATGGAAGTCCCCAGAACTGTGGGCTAGCTAGCAGCTGCCACTATCAGCTTGTCACCTGTGTTTTTTGTCCCCCGTCCTCCCCCAACTCATTCCGCCGCACGAAACATGAAAAATGCTCGTGAGGCAGCAGGCCGGTCTAAGTTCGCTCTGTACGCTGTGGCAGCTGAGCTAACGGCCCACCCGAACACCAGCCGGCATGGGGGGCCTCGGCGTGTGCCTTAAGCCCAAGTCACTACCTGTCACTCAACCTGACATCCCTGACAAGCAGTGCTTGAGAAACAACAACATAACGATAAACCACCCATCCTACTTCCAATGGTGAAATCATAATCATTATAAACTAGATGTAGCATTAGATGCTGACACCACTGGGCTGGTTATACTCAGCCCCAGAGGGGCTGAAGTGTATCCTCTACTACTCATAAAATATACAGTTACCGATAAAACACAAATACGATTTCTTGCCAATTAATTTTTAATCGTATCCTACAGCTGAAATGGGAAGGGAAATGTTAGTGATGATTTTGGTAATAGCAGCCGGTGGTGATAATTCAAAGTGGGAATAACGTAGAGTCTCATGTAAGATAGAGTTTATGGCCAGTGGGGTGCAGGAGCGTTGTAGGTCTCTAGACCAATTTCTTTGTGTATCTCAGAGAGGTGGTGAAGGTATTTTTACATAAAATCTGTGTTGACTAGTGATGGGAATTTACATTCCATCCGGAGGTCCAGACATCTGTGCGCTGAGGACACCTTTGAGAGGGAAAGGGCAGGAGGAGTTCTTAATCCAGGCCACATGAGGCCCGAGAGCAGTTAGAGCCACTCAGACAGGCTCAGCAGTCAGCCTGGGGACCTAAAAGATCCAAGGCTTTGTAGGATGCTTCGCTGTAAACATCAGAAAATACTCCTCTCCCTTTCTGCTCTCTCTCCCATTTCCTCTCCCAGTTCTCCCCTCTTATTTCTCTCCCCCGTTCTGTTCTCTTGTCTCTCTCTCTGTTTCTTTCTCTGTTCGCTCTCCCCCATTCTCTCCTCTTGTCTCTCTTCCATGTTCTCCCTTCTCCTCCCTACCCGTTCTCTCTCTCCATTCCCTTCTCTGTTCGCTCTCCTCCATTCTCCCCTCTTTTCTCTCACCTGTTCTCCCCTCTTGTCTCGCTCTCCATTCCCTTCTCTGTTCATTCTCCCTATTCTCTCCTCTTGTTTCTCTCTCCCAGTTCTCTCCTCTTCTCTCTCCCTATTGTCCCCTCTTATTTCTCTCCCCCATTCTGTTCTCTTGTCTCTCTCTCTGTTTCTTTCTCTGTTCGCTCTCCCCCATTCTCTCCTTGTCTCTCTTCCATGTTCTCCCTTCTCCTCCCTACCCGTTCTCTCTCCGTTCCCTTCTCTGTTCGCTCTCCCCCATTCTCCCCTCTTCTCTCTCACCTGTTCTCTCCTCTTGTCTGTCTTCCCTGTTCTCCCCTCTTCTCCCTCCCCATCTTCCTCTCTTGTCTTGCTCTCCGTTCTCTGTTCATTCTCCCTATTCTCTCCTCTTGTTTCTCTCTCCCATTCTCTCCCCTCTTTTTTTCTCATGAACCCACTCTTCTCCCACAAGCTGTCTCCCAGCCCCCCTGAGGTCTGACACCTGTTATTCTAAGAGTCCTGTGGCATTAAGCTGCTTCTTACCATCCCAGATTAAGGAGATTTCGGAGAACGCAATGGCTGTCCCTTTCCCCATCAAACTTACATCCATAACCTCACCCCTGCTGCTCTCCACGGGTCACTATCGCGAGACTCGAGCTCCCGTGACCCCAGTCGGTCGCCAGGCCCCAGACGTGAGGGGCAGTCGCGGTTGCGCGTGCAGATCTCCGGGCCTCATTACGGGACAGCAGGCTGGCTGCTATAGCGTGATGCTGTATTCATTATCCGTCAAGTCAGAGCTTCTCCTCTCACAAAGACGCCTTTGCTCATTTACTCCCATCTCACATTCCGAAAAGGGCGATTATCCTGGGAGAACAGGCATGGCAACACATTTCCACCGGAATACTCAAATAATCCTCCTTATTTGCACTACCTATCTATTAAAATATTTTAGGAAAGATGGTGTGCATTTTGTACATATATATTTGTTTATCTATGTACATGTACGTACATGCCTCTTATATGTAGAAAGTCTATATTTTGCTGGGCATGGGTGTTTTGCTTACTCCGTGTTTGTTTTGTGCATATGCAGTATCGCACTATTGGCAATTCTTAGTTAATAAAATTGGATTTGCATGACTTGCTGTGTTTCGAATGGATGCCGTCTCTTTAAGGACACTGCGTCCTTTGGGAAGGAACGCTGGGTGAAATCGCTATGTTACAGAGACTGCGGTCGCGGGGTTTTCTGACTGTGTATAAGTTTAATTTAGTTCAATATGCTTTTTTATTCTTCACCATGATGGGTCTGCGTTTCATTTTGCTGTAAATAGTGTATATAAAGTTTATGATCATTTCTACAGACTTGGATCTGTGTAGCACGAGTTAGCCGTAAGGCTCAATTGCACTGACCGTAGACTTTTGGAACCCTACAGTGCATGTAGACATACATAGAGGTGTGAGTGCGTGTGTGTGTCAGGGAGGCGAAGCCAGGTGGTCGGTCGGTCATCCCATTTATGTCATTTAAGTCATCGATAAAACTGGGCACTGTTTTCATAGGCTGTGGACGTGTCTCAGTTTGAAGATCGGATTCGATGTGGGGAGATACCACACACTGGAGCAGCCGTGTTGTGAAAAGCACTATAAAACCAACCTGAATTGAATTGAGTGCGAGTCGACCTACTGTATCGGACCATTCATGACAACAGATTGCTGCTTCCATGCCAAACGTTGCTTGGTCCAGCATGAGCTGCTCGATTAACGGGATGCAGACGGACAAAGAATCGATATGGAATGAGGCACCCTGAATCAGCAGAACACCTTCCCTGAGCATTCCGCCCGCTACGTACGGCAAATGAAACAGCCTAACAGAGAGCGGTTCTCCCAGACCTCTGGAATACTGCATTTTTTTAACCCCTCTCCGCGTCAATAACTCATTTTCAAAGCAGCTTCATGGACGCCTCTCTGCCGAATCCATCGACGCGACACCATCTGCCCCACAGTTTCTGTTGTCCCCTCCCGTGGGTTTTTACCGAGTCCAGCCATCTCACACTTATCGATGAAAACGTGGCCGGTCTTGTTCCTTCAGGACGTCGGCCCCATGTGCCCGTGCACATGTCTGTGGGTTCGAGAAGGTGAGACCGAAAACAAAGTTGAAAATAATGCACATAGCATGGGGCCCCCCAGCTGTATGCTTAAAAGAGGCGTGGCTTTGAGCATGGTGACCCTCAGCTGTATGCTTAAAAGAGGTGTGGCTTTGAGCATGGTGACCCCCAGCTGTATGCTTAAAAGAGGCGTGGCTTTGAGCATGGTGACCCCCAGCTGTATGCTTAAAAGAGGCATGGCTTTGAGCATGGTGACCCCCAGCTGTATGCTTAAAAGAGGCGTGGCTCTGACTTATTTACGCTGTCGGACAGCACACTCTGGACCGGGTCCCATGCTCACAAGCCCCTCGGTGGGAACAAGGCCTGCAGTGGGCAAAACAAAACCTGAATGTGGTGACACTCGGCGGCACCGTGCTCGAAGTCTCACGGCAGCATGTCGCCGAGCAACGTGGAGCTGGGCCATGTGGGCACTCTCTCCTTAATTAGCTGCCTGCATTTGATAAGGTCACCACGAAACCTATTAAAGGTGCATTTCTCGATTCCGGTAGGCAGGAATTTTTAATACCATGTTCCTTTGAATCAACTCTACGCTGGCCGTAACGGCAACGAAAAGGTCAGGATTAATGAACACGCACTCTTACACAGCGGTAATATGTGTTAACATATGGAGTTCAGAACATGCAAACAAAATTTCATGCTTATTATGACACCCGGGTGTACATTCATCGAATGAGCAGTAATTGATTTTAGTGCGTACGTATTTTGTATTTTCACATAAAGAATTTTTATACTGCAGAAGATGTTATTGTATTTGAAGGCCTTTTGTCTTACATAACATACACTGTGTATCACCCACATCCTTTCTTTTATTAAAATACAGGACTACAATGCAATACTACACTTCATTACTATGGTATTTTATGGCATAGTGTTTTTATAGTATTTTTTGTTTTATTTATTATTGGTATTTTTATTCTTCGAGAGCTTTATCTTGGCACAATAATTTCCGTCTGGATAAACAAAGTAAGTCTGAATCTGAATTAATTATAAGTTTAGTCTTAATGTTGTACCGTTTAGTGCCGGAAAACCGCGAAACATACTGAAGAGCGACATAACCCCTTCCTACTCCATGGGTATTGGACTAAATGTCTCTTTAGCGCCCCCTGGCAGACTAATAACATAACGCATGCTAGCAAGAAGCAGGTGTTGTGTGAGTGTTGTGTGTGTGTACTGTGTGTGCGTGTGGGCTGGCTGTGTTTCACTGATCGATATAATGTCCCTACAAAGTCAGTGAAGAATGTCCTGAGGACATCTTAAAAAAATATATACGTTTTCCTACAACTTCATCTACTTGTGTGTCAATAAGTTTCTGTCAAATAGCCTACTTTTTGTTTTTAAATCCAGTTTTTTTTATGAATGGGGCTAAGAATCACTAACTTCAAGAAATGAGGATCAGTTACATGTTCTCACAAAGAAAGAAGCATGAATATGAATGTGTGTGTGTGTGTGTGTGTGTGTGTGTGTGTGTGTGCGGGGGAGCTGTAAGCAGGGTGGTGTTTTTCTTGCTCCAGGTAGCTTTATCCAGCAGTGAAGACCATACAGCTAATTCTTGTTGAAAGGGCTACTCCCACAAAGTCTTATTAAAAACAAAAGTTCTGAGGGCTAATGGCCTCTAAAGTAGTCACAATGATAAAAAAATTCATGCATGTAACGTACATTAAAAGGCTACAGCAGTGATGCAATCTTTGAAACCAAAATGGCAGACACATCAGCCATTGTTTTGAGCGTCTCTGCATGTCTATAGTACCTCTGGGCTGTGCCATCCTCCACACCAGGAACACGCTAAACAGCCTAGATGCAGTAGGTCCGATCTGAAAGGCTTTTATTGGGATCAGATGACCTTCTCCATCAGAAGGTTATCTAAAGACTGCGATCCAGCTTCACCAGAATCCCTATACTGAGCCTCAGCCTCCTTAGAAATGGGCACCCCTCAACTGCTGTGAAGACGAGTACCGCCATGCTTGAGTTCAGGAACTGGAGGGCTTTTAAAGACCCCCGCTGACCGAAGAGGTCTTTTCTCCTGCTCAGTTGGAGCTACTTGGAGACTTCGATCGCATCGATCCGGGAGTCAGGTGGTCTGTCGTCTTGTGCAAACCTTTCCCTTTGCGTTCTCTACCTTGAAAGGAAAAACGTGAGACTTAGATCTACTGATACTACTGTTTTCCGTTCCTTTCTGTCCGTATCCTCAGCGGTAAGCAGTCCTTGCACAAAACTGTTTTGCCCGGCTTCGTGTGGGCCTCGGTGTTCTTGTCCGATAACGGAGATCGACCTGCCACCCATCCGTCACGGTGGCGGGTCTCATTTGTGATCAGGAGAATGATGTCACCGTGGAAACATGCAGTGAAACTGGGTTCTGCTCAAAAGCTGGCCAGATTTACCTCCAGCCTCTGCTGGTTTTACTCTATCAGCGATGTGGAAACACCTTGATTATATTTTGACATGATCAAGCATAAGTTTATTTTGCTGCATCTTATCACAGAACATGGAAAAATAATTTCTCTGATGTTCCAGACAACCATGACAGTGTTAGGTGAGATTTTCCACCTAAGGTTTCCACCCCGGGAATTGCACCTGTGTTTTTTCTTCTGGAGAGTCTCTTGCCACGTCGATTTTTAATTCGATTGAATTAAAGGATTTAAACGTGTTTCCTGTTGGTCATCTTTAAGGGATTGTTACCTTGATGGAAAAATGTGTGCCTTGGCAACCGTGTTTGATCCATTTGGAAAACGAAGTAAATCGACAGACAGGAGACATCAGTCATAACAGGAATGTATGGAATGTTCGGGGAAGCAGCGATGCAGGATTACAGTTAGATAACAGTCAGCCAGAACACAGCAACACGAGCAGTTAACCTTCATCGTTGAATCTAAACAAATGTGACGAAGTTCCTCTTGGAACACCTGCTGGAGGTGAGCAGGTAGGCTTCCAACATTCTCAACTCCCAAGTTTGACCTCCAAGTAGCAAGCTGTGCTTTTTATTCAGCCACCAGCAACTCCATCAGCGAAGAAGCAGATGAGAAATTAACCGTCGTGGCGGAAAATAAGCAAACTGCCAAAAACAAAGAATTTCACCAGCTAGACTCGAAGCGCTCTCCTTGCCAGAGGCAGGATAAGGATCTTAATAAGGCATCATTAAGACATGAGACATCTTGCTACACTACGGCCACACCAGTCCTACACTAAGTATCTGTCAGTTCATTAATTAGGGACAGAATCTTAGCGGTGACTATTAAAACGTCATTACACTGCTGATGGGGTTGTATTGTGTGTAAGCCTCCGAATTTCACAGTCCTGAAAGTCATAGGGAATTACTGTAATGCATTAAATGCACAGGGACAATATTAGATATGCATTCAACTCTGTAAGGCTGCCGTAACGCAGTGGCACAGAGAAATCATGATAAATATTTTCACGTAGTCTGCTTTGAGTCTCTCTGCTTTTCCAATAGACGGTAGAACTGGCTAATCGCCGTTCCAAAGGCGGCCGTGGTGTAAATACACAACATCCTCAGCATCAGCAGGCTACGTTGAGCGTTCGTGGCTAATTGCACCGTCCTTGTAAACTTTCTGAGGCCGTTGAGGCCACCTTTATGAGCCTGTATAAATATCAGCCGGTATTTGTGTCAGAGGACATTCGGGTCAGGGGGTGAGGCGAGAGCTGTTTACCGCTGTGTGCCGAGGACACGAAGGTAACACTGGCCCTGCACTAAAGGGCACACCGTTGGTAATCAAAGCGAGAGAATCCAAACGCCATCTTCACTGTGTTTTTTCTTGGCTTGGCATTTAAGTGAATCCAAATGATGTCAGTTCTCGGCCCCCGATGTGGAAGTAACAACGAACCACCAGGGTTGGCCATGGCAGTACAATACGGCCAGGCATTTGTTTGGGCAATACGGTTATTTATTTATTAGGTATTTATTTTTTTAGCATTATGAAAGACACATTTCCATTTTGTACAGAATCATCTCCAAAACTGCATGCCTGCCCTAGGCAATTCCAAGGAAATCATATCTAGCCAAATGTTTTGTGGTAGGCAAGTTTAGAGTAGCTGTTTTTCAAACCGAAGACTCAGAGTGATCCAATCATGGGGGGATGTGGCTCTGTGGCAAAGCGGCCACCCAGCCCGTTTGGTGTATTAAACATATCTCTCTCTCACTCTCTCTCTCATTCTTTCTCTCACTCTCTTTCTCCCCTTCAACACCCCCCCCCCCCATATCAGCTAAATAAAGGATCATTTGGTTGCATTCAGATTCCAGAGGACTGGCTCCCTGTCTGAATCCTGGCTCACGGCAGCCTACAGCAAGGTGGGAGGGCAGGGTAGCAAGGCAAGGAAAATGATGGCGCGAGTTTCTGCACAGGGAGAGATAACAAGAGGCTCACATGGGCAACAGCTGAAAATATGCAAGGCAAAGTAGTTTAGTATCTCCATGTGGATATGTTACTTTACGTGTGATGTCCGTGAAACAAGGATGTCTGGTTGCGGTGTATGTATAATTTGCATATTCATCTGCAGTGTATTGGACTGTCTCTCTTGTCGAGAGTAGAGTATTTTGGAGTAATTGCTTGTCTGCACCACAAGATGGCGCAAGGGCTTCACAAAAGCTGCAAAGGACAGGCACCATCGGGAAAAATGATGACTTCACACTATAAAACTGAAATATGACATACATTTAAGTGGACAGTTGAGTACAAAAGACCACATTAAAACAAAAAATTATATCAACTATACTGATATACTTTTGATTTAAAGGCCTTTTTTATCAAATACTCTCCTTTTCATCCTGACTGTGTGCTAGCTCTGTCTCGATGTACAAGGGATTGTAATTACAGTCTCAGGGCTGAATCGGTCACTGCAAATAGTGGTCTCTTACTGACCCTGAATCAGTCCAGATCCTCTTGGTTTAAGCACTGTAAGATGTACGGATAAGGGATGAAATTGCCACCGTGATTACAATTATGTCAGCATCCCTGATGAATCTTAGGGACCTTGCTGGTTACCATGGACCTACACCTGTGTGAAGTGACACCCTGTTGCCTCAGACATGGAAAACTCCAGCCCATGTTCCTGAGTTCTTGATAATGTTCTCCCCAAGGGGAACAACAAGCTATTTTAAGTATTAATAGGGGTTAATGCATCAATGTAGAAAAAGAAGCCGTTTCACCAGCCTGCTGTATTGCAAATGCAAAACCTGAATCGTCTCCAGGGGCAACCACATTGGCAAGACACGCCCACTCACTGTCGGCCAATGGTATGCTGAGGGGGACTTACGACCCTTAGCTGGGCGGACCTGGCTGCCGCTTGACAGATTTTTGGGCAGCGTTGGGCTGCGATGGTGTTATTGCTGCCTGCTAGAGCACAATGAGGTGAACAGTCGGGCAGTTTTATTGATAATTACTCTGTCCAAGGTAAATCTGTGCATGAACAAAAAAAAAAAAAGTGCAGTTTTTGTAGGCTGAGGGCACAAGCTTTGTTTTAATTTTATCCCCCTTTTCCTGCCCAACAGGTTGATTTTACCCAGCTGTTCCCAGAGCCAATAGCACAGCTTAGATTTTTACATTTACCGCATGTTCTGCCAAAGAAATTTACATAAATGACCGGGCTGTGAGGGAGGGTGAGAGGTTCGAGGGGTCGAATCACTGCTGGGTGCCAAGTTAACCCAGAGATGTGCCTCAGAGGGAGGAGAGTTGCGACCACAGTTCAGAGGCAACAGTCCAATCAGGGAGAGTGTGGGAGGCTGCATCCCATGATGCTCCTGTAGCAAGGCCTGTGGTACCCCTCCCCCCAGGTAGCTCCTGTTGACCTGAACGCCAGCTGTGCAGGTTACTGAATATGAATAAGTACTGGATTTGCATCAGAGGAGGTAACTCATTATCCAAACAACTACTCCAATAATGAATTATAAGCAGGGTATAGCAGGACCCAACACAGTCTGTTGAGAGGTTCTCATCGACCAGGACTGCTGAGCCTCGTCAGCCATGAACCAGCTTGTCTGATGACACCACCTTCTTGGTAAGGTTCAGCTGGTTCCCAGGCTGGGATTCCAAGCCCTAGATGCCGCAGGGTAACGTCGCCATCTGCTGGTCGGTTGAGCACAGTGGGCTTGCTGAAAACATGCTAGGTCACATTTCACCTGTGCTACAGTGCTCCAAGACGTAACAATGTGCTCTCTGGACAGCACAGACCAAAAGTAAGTAGATTAAAGAACTGGTGACAAGAATTCTGTTCAGTCAAATCCTCTCCTTTCATCCAGAATTGGTAAAAATTTAATAAAGTGTAACCAGCAGAGCACTGAAAATACCCAGTACAGTGTGGGAATCACCTTTCACTCATGTAACAACTTGTCCACTGGTTACGTCCATTGCTGTCATCTGTCAGTAGGCAGTCAGATCACTGCTACTCTCCTGTCCGCTTAACTAAGGTGTGCAACATGGCGAGGGAGACGGAGACGTCATGTAAGTCTTTGATCAACATCAAGCCCCATAGTGGCTGCTGTTTTACCCTCAAGGAACGTCATCTTTTCCCCTGTCACTGAGTCCTCCATTCCCCTGCAGAGGAAGGAATTGTGATGTATTTAGGAGGGACTGTTCTCCCATTCAGGGGCGGCAGAGCAATGCTTTCCATTAAGCTACAGAGTCCATGGTGTCATTTGAGATAAAATGTGGTCAGGGTTGTGAGAGAGAAGCTAAAACACAGTCTATTTAGCTGATAAGAACTGAAACAGCCTGAGGAAATGAGCTCTGGTGCTAATGTCAGATAGCGGCTTCTCTCGTTCTGCTACCTCAGCTGACGTCAAAATGTCGTCAATGAATCACGGCTTGAAACACAAATCGATTGGCGTGGCCCAAAAGGTGGCGAGCGGACTCCTCCTCTCGGCCCTCTGTTGGGGGAAGTAAGGCTTTCCAATCTCTTTCCGTACTTCAGCTCTACTCAGTCTAAAGACGGGTCACCTTCACGGTCGAGAGAGTGTTGAAACATCGCACGACACGCCATTGTTAGCCAGGATTGTGTGGGTCACCGCGGCATTCTCGCTGGGGGCATCTCCTCACTGTTCAGTGTGTTACACTACCGTGTATCCAAGGAGGCCAAAATCAGGGGTTTTAGGGTGCTGGGTGCGAGACAGATGTCACGGTCACGGTCACGGTGATGGTGATGGCAGCTGAGTACTCTGCAAAACCACGTGAAAGGCTAATGCACTGGAAAGCTAAGGCTGAGTGAGGGACCTAAACGGGCAGGTGCTGCCTACTTAAAGGATGCACTGTTTATTTATTCTGGAGAAGACTGTACTCAAACATACAGAAGATTCTTTTGGAAGTACTTGTTGCATCGTTTAATCTTTTACTGAAACTGATGTGTTTTCTTATTTTGTAGGAGGCTGCTGGGCTTAAATGTTATACTTTAATATTTGGGGGCCAGCAGCAGCGCGTGTTCACCACTAGGGGACAGCAGAGAGCACGTTACCTCTAGCCTCAAGTTAAACGAGCAAATTCCGTGCATGTCTCTGTCATAGAATTAGTCATCTTGAATAGGTAGGCTTTTATTTCGGCAATATCACACCTTCTGTATTAAAGAAGGGGCAAGATTAAAAAAAGTTTAATATCTTCAATCAAATTCAACATCTCACTTCTTGGAATATCTGCCCCGTGTCCCTGCTACGTGTGTACATCTCCTGCCCTACAGTAACAGGTATATGAGCAATAAATCTGAGGAATGACATGTTATAGATACTGCTGCCTCCTCATTTAAAATGAATCTTTCCCTCTTTTCTGTTAATGTTGTCCATCAAGCCATGGATGCGCATCCATCCTCTGGTGATGTGGAATCAAAATCCTTAGATTCTGGCCGTGCAGGTGCTACAGACTGAAAGCAGAGGAGAACAAACGCCCCGAAGATAATCCATCACCTTCTTCATTCAGACCTGAAAATAGTTGCATCAGAATGATCTCCTGGTAACGTTTAGAATCCTGGGACGTCTACGAGAGCAGCAGATCCTGTCTTCCTAGCTATGTATTAATGAAGGAACATATTCTATCATCTTCGCTGGCCCCCACAGCGATGGACTGAAGTATGCAGCGGTAGGCGTACAGTATGTTGCATGAGGAAGTGGAGATGCTGAGGTCGTAATGTGAAAGAAACTGACCGCTGTTGAGTCATCTTCCTTTCCAGTATATGAAAACGATGCCAGATAAAAGTGAACGTTGATACGTGCTTATTCTGGGCATGGCAGTGCAGCGGCCGTCAAACCAAGCAGGCGGCTATCTTTAGACCGATGAAAAAGTTTCGGTAAATGCTGAGTGAATGGACATCCGCAGACGTGAAATTCGAAGCCTGATCAGTAAGCCAGTCTGTAGTTTGTCTTCTGAGGTTCTGGGAGACTTATGTTAGACCCTGACCCATTACACACACGTTGAAGGTCATTGGGCACCTATGTAGCATCAAAGGAAATAAACAGTGGGTTGCTTTGCTTGAGGAACGAGTGGGTGTGTCAGCACAAGGCAGCTGGTGATACTGTGGGCTCCACCGTGGAGGAGAACGTCATTAAGCCGGCCTGCGTGCGCCTCCCCAGATCCTGAAGACGCTCTCCGGGGTTGTGGTCGCTCCCCTCTCCTGACCAGGATGGCATTCCCATGTTCCCATCTTCAGGCCTCGTTATTTTCTCATTTCATCGTCATACACGTTTTTTCCCCATGGTGGGTAGTGTGTCATTACTTCTCGTGGGACGGTGTACATTCACATCTTCAGTTGGATTAAATGTATTTTTTTTTCTGCAGCGCCACTGTGATAAAAAGCTAAGTGGAAGAAACACTTCGCTTTAGGAGAAAACCCGAGGAGTGACAGACCATGTAAAACCAGGTGAGGCTGCTGTCTGTGGTTTACCTGGAATCAGCAATAATGCATGAATGGATAGAGCATGAGAAGAATGATATCTTCACCTACACGCTGAATCAGCTGAAAGAGCTTCATGTTCATTCCCCACCTTGTGCTCAACCGACAAGGACTGGCAACCCATTTTTAGACAAGCCACAGGGTCACTGTGATCCTGTACTGGATAAGCAGTTATGGATGGAGGGATGGATGGAGGGATGGATGGACGGAGGGACGGACAGAGGGATGGATGGATGTTTTGCTTGAAAACATTACTTCATTAAGTTGAAAAGCACACACAGACTGATACAGTCTCCTAGACACAGAATCAGGCACGGTCAAATGGTTTTAATTCCCCATATTGTGGCTGCCGGTCCCATAACTCGCTTTCAGAGCGAACAGAAGATGTCATTCATTTGCTATTGTTTTGCTTTCAGCGAACTAAGACCTCAGCTTGTTGTGTCCCAGTAGATTAATTGAACATTATTTATAGACCTGGAAACTTGACTGAACAGACACTGGCAGAATGAAAAATGATACAATCTCTCATTTCAAAGTTATTTGGACCTGTTCCCTGCTAGAAGACATCATATCCTGGCTCAAGTCATATCATTGCATCTGACCTTCCCACATGGTATTCTTCTATAGTATGTTTCCAGTAATAAAATACTTTCTAACTGGATGGCGAGGTACACGGTAGGGTATAGTTAAGGAAATAAAACACACGTTCGACTGCAGATCAGGGTTCTTCATGATACAGTACACATTCCTCAGAGAAGCACCGAAGGAATTTTAATCCAGTGGGATGAAAGCCTGTTGACCACTCTAAAGACGGCTTAGCAGAAGGTCATAGTGGAAAATATTAACTTCTCTCCTAGTGCCGTCTTCTGTTCAAGAAGGAAGCTCTGCAGGTGCAGAGTTGCTCATTTCCTTCATTTGCTGTTCAGGAAATGAGCTGTCTCTTTCCAAGAGTATCACAGCTAACCGCCTCATCCCACTAACCCTCTGTGGTTCTCCCTCTTCATTGGATGTTCTCATGAAACAGTTTCACTAGGCACTACTGGTTTCTCTCTTCCTGTATTCCACACTATAGATTCACCTGGTGTCATTTATTGAATAGCTTTTCTGATATCAATTTCCACATTTTTTGTATACTGTGCCCTGCGATGGGTTGGGACCCTATTCAGGATGTCCCCTATCTTGTGCCCTAGGCTGCCTGGGATAGGCTCCAGGCTCCCCATGACCCTGCACAGGGTAAGCAACTTGGGAAAATGGATGGATGGATTTTTCCATATACGTCACGTTCTTCCACTTGTTATTCGTCACTCCTGGAAGCTCAGCGTAGCGCCAGCATTGATTGGTTAGTTCGGGATACTCCGACCCACCATTGGTTTTGAAGCCTCATGTGTCCCATCACTAATGTTTGCTATGATTGAGATGTCCTATCTATTTCACTTCTGCATGGTCTTGGACAACGGCCTCTGCTACATAAAAAGAGAAAGCCAAAGAGCAGATACAACAACCAGACAGAAAAATCTGGCAGAACTCTGGACAAAGGTCCCCTGTAGACTACAGACAGTTGAATGCAGTTTTCAATCAACACCTACGTGTCTTACTATTGATGCCACCATCTTGTTAGTAACTAAGCGGAACCTTGACTGGATCATCCTTCTCCTGCTATGGATTTCTTGAGTAATCATTCTGACAGTCGATACAACTATTCCCACCTTCTGAGTTTACCAGTTGGGTCCAAACATGAAGCCAAAAATGACATCCTGCGGTAAGTGACAGTCAAGGACAGTCCATATTCTATTAAGCAACTCAACACTGATTGGACATCAATGTGATGCACCTTACATCACTCTCCGTGTTACTGAGGCTTCACTAACTCTCGCCAGAACACATGCAGTCCAGATAATCGCTACAAAATATAACTGCAAATGAGAATTGATATTGCATTAAGGCAAAAAAATGTAGCTGCCTGATAAAATAATGTAAAAATCTGCACACTGTTGAATGCAAATTAGGAATTTCTGTTCTCAAATTAACTACACAAACTCGTGCTTGCGCAGTTCGAACACAGTCAACAGAGGCCCCTGCGACGCAGCTGAAATCTTCCCAGTTCATTTGCATGACATCAATTATGCGTGGGCATAATTGATTAAGCGGAGTCCTACATGCGAGGTATCTGCTGAGACAAGAGGTCGACTCCCATTAGTCTGTGTGGGGGAGGGGCACAACCTTTCCAGGACCCCAGTCTGCGGTGGTGGCTCACGAGTGCTGGCTAGGACATTAGGTTCCTCCCCCTCACCCCGACTTCTGGAATCCTCCTACTGATTCATGGAATCAGCTAAAGTACTCTTCCCAGAAAAGCTTGGCGAATTCCCATGAATTCACCTGTCACTATCTGATTCAAACCCACAAACCACAGTCTCCTTGTTTTTCTTGCAGTAATCACTGAACTGAAGAATTCCCCTAATGTAATTATACCTGCGAGACTGATCCTATACTTGTCAAGCCTGAACTGAAGCGGGATCTTTTTCTGCCCGCTGCATCATGTGACATTGTGTCTTTACATCCGCAGGTTCAAGCCCACACGACCTCGACCCGGTAGTCTTAATTGGCATGTCCCTCAGCATCTACCCAATCTTCGTCAGACGGAACAGCCAACGTACTTTGCATTGAGAATGATGGTTTGTCTTGGGTACTGATCGGCCAGTCATTTGTCCACCAGATTGCCGTGACAGCATTGTGTGTGCGTTTTTAGTGGCGATGGGCCATCTTTGGTGGTGTTGTGTCCCTGTAGCACGTGTCCTGGAAGACTAAGGCTGAAACACCAGTGTCCTGCTATGTCAAAATAACCCCCCCCAACAAATGAGCTTACTCCCCCCTAGCCTTCTGGATTTCCGTGCTACGTTCGCACCATCGTCACAGATGCCGAGACAGAGAGCACATGCTTCATCATCCCCAGCTCGAATCCACAGGGTGAAAATGAGCACGTCAAGTTGTTCTGTGGACACCTCCACATGCAGACTGCCCCCTGAGCCCAACCACAACGTCTCCGCTTCTGCTCTTGAAATTCTTCCTAAAATCAGATTTATCTCCAGGACAGGTCCCGGCGACTCGAAGCACTAAACACCTCCAGGTGCAGAACGGCGATTTCCTCCATCGTTCGAGCTGCAGCAGTTGAGCAGTCGAATCATTACCTCGGTCATCCTCGAACCCAGAGGCATTGCCCGTCTGAGCAAAACTTAAGAAAACTGAAGATATGGGAATATACTTTAGAAAATGATGGGCATGATGACACAGAGGAAGATTGATATTTACGTCTACTCAGTTATGCCACCAGCTACCGAATGGAGGGTTCTGGTAAAGAAGCAGGCCTAAGGATTACAGCTACGTTAATGTTAATGCCTGCTGCTGTTTTCACTTTTATGCTAAATTAGCAAAGTTTTGTGATTCGCTGTTTTTCTATTCAGATTTTTATTCGATAGGGAACATCCGCAGCCTTAGGAAGTTGCACACTCATCGTGACTTTGTAAACATGCCATTTAAATTGCTGCTCATTTACTGCTAATTGACAGAGCATCTTATGGAAGCTTTTAAAGACATTCATCACAGCTAAACCTGCTATTTATTACCAAATGCATGCCGTGGCAGTATTTAATCACTTAATTGACAGAATCTGACAAAAAAAAAAACACTTACAAACTATAGTACCAAGCACACGCTGTGAATAAGTTATCTGGAAATTATGCGCTAATTGAAATGAATGAATTCACTTTGTTATGATCAATGGTGTTTGGTCTCGGCAAGACATTCAGAACTCCGCGACCTGCATCGCACACCCGCGTATGATGGTCTGGTGAACGTAAATGTGTACTTAGGTCTGAAGCACAATCGCTCAGAGTTTCTGGCAATTTGGAAGGAAGCTAACAACCACAAGCAACACAAATCCATCTCAGAGTTTCCCAGTATAACTATATTGAGGAATAAATTGGAATCAAGCACCAGAGAAAAGAAATGAGCCTTGTTTTGTAACATGACGTGACACAGCGACAGAGACGCTGTGGATCCTCAGTAAAGTGGGGCTGTAATTTGTTCTCTGAAATGTCACATGGAAACAAACCCTCATATATAAAAGTGACGGGTAAATCTGATTGGTAGGCTGTTTATATTATGGTTCATTCGAGTGGAAGAATGAAAAATGGAGAAGGAAATAGAGTGAGAGCTTTGGTTGAAGGTCTGACATGGACAAAAGGTGCAGGGAGCACTTTTTGTTGACCTGCCTGGCACGAACGTTCTACTACTCTTTGATGGGTTCTTCATGGAGTACTGGTGGGAGAACAAGCCTAACAGGATTGGAAATTAACTTTTCAAATTATTTAAATTACCTATTTAAAGTGTGTAATGTATGTAAATTAAACTAATGTATGCAAAGCCTGTCTGTTTGTTGCTCAATCAGCTACAAGCTAATATTCCAAGGTACAGGGTGTCCAGGGGACGGCTTAGCCACAAATTGCCCATGAACCGTGTGGGAGGAGAACGGCCTGCATGCAGCAGATCCTCAGGTCCTTTGGAGGCCCGCTGTGTAGCTTCTAGAGGGAGAGGAGAGCTTCCCTGAGTCCTCGGGATGTTTTTCTACGTGCGTGTCTTATTACAGTGGCAATCCTCAGACCGCTGAAGGCGTTCTGGCCTCACTTGCGACTCTGGAGGTAAACATCTGAGTCATTAAAAAAAGATAGACTTTACAGCAACAGTTGGCCAAGGCAGCTAATAGTTCCTTAAGGGAAATCCCAATAAACAAACAGGACTCTAGCTAAAGCTTCATCCAGAACAGCCCAGGAGGGGCCGTCCCTTTTGGCTAATGTCATAGTGATATTCCCCCCCCCTTCCGTCCGTTCGGCTCTGCTGATTGCTCTGTTGATGTTTGCGAGACAGGTGGTGGTTGCTCTCCGTGGTCCTGAGCAAACAGCAGGTGGCTTAGGCTACCAGAGACCTCCGCTTTATCATGGCTAGCCTTGAAATGATGAGAAACCCAACATTAAACTCAGTTCAGTCACAGATCTGAAACTGAAGGGGTCTCTGGTTTAGTCACAGCTAGAAATTTCTAACTCCTTTCTCCCTAGAAGACAGATTCACGCAAAGCAAAATTCTAAACATGTGCATATACTTAAATGTACCCACAGGAACAATCCACACTCTAATAGTTTATTTACGCTTATGTAACTGTCTAATCATCGCATTAGTACGGAATGGGTCGGAGCTGTTTAATCTTCACAGAGTAAGCAGTAGATTTACAGCTTTTGACTGTTTAAGTGAATCTCTCAGAAAAGCTTATCATTTCATTGTTGTTTACTGACAGAGAGAACAGCTGTCTTAAAATTACACATCTCACTGCTCGAAAACATAATTAAATTGCTACCATTTGGCTGACATAAAGGAACCAAGGCTGAAGATAAAGGCACAACTTTGAATTTCTGTTACCTGTTTGCACATTTGGAAGTAATCAGAGGAGTGTACAGTAACAACAGGACCTTCTGTTCCAGAAGACAGGACACCGTTTAACCCCTTGATCTCACCTTGAACAGCACCAGAAAGGTGGGGATATTGGCAGGTATGGTGGGGGTTACACCTAAGTCAGTAAAAATTTCACAGGGAGATCCAGAAGGCATTCCACTGGTCTCTGGGCCAACCAGAATAAAGGACTAAGATGGGTCCCTCAGAAAGCACCATCATGGAGGCATTTACCAAGGTCCTGCCCCCTCCCTCCATTAGCCAATGAAACACCTGAGGTAGGAGGTGGGGCTTCATTCTGTTTTCCACTACACTTCTCCTTACAAACTTTAGCCTTGGAGGTGAAGAATAAATCAGTCCACTTTCTGTGATCCCATGTGGGCACAGGCAATTAAAAACGGAGACCAAATATGCTGGAATTTTTAAATACAAAAAAAAAAGTGAGAAGGAGGACTATTTAAGCGCAAAATGCCACGTCAGCCTGACACACCTGGAGTCGAAGGAAAAGTGGTGAAATAATGAGAGGAGCCTTTCCAAAAATCCCACACTTCACAGGAGTCTGAGACTTGTTCCCTTCACTTGATCCGGTAATACGTTCTCCTCCTCTGCTGAGAAACTGCCCAGGAGTGATAGAAAAGGAAATCGGCTTTAAATTAGTCTGTTACTCTGTTATCCACATCCTTTCCCATCATGCAGCACAATGAGGTGCCTGCCAGATGATATATAACAAATTTACCAGAGTTCATCCGTCAGTTTTACTACATTTTTTAAGACCAAAAAAAGAATCACAACGATCCCAAAGAGGACATGTGACTAGGTACACCCAGGACCAGTGCTCAGACCACCTTTGAGATACTAAAATATCTCCCTATGATTCATCAGTGGCTAATATGCTATAATTAGCTAATCCTTCTATAGGTGTAATTCCGGTGTAGGTGAAATATGAACCCAGAAGCTCCTGTTCAGTCCAGCGGTGGAATCACTCCTGGTTAATGTCAGAAATGGTACCATCGCCTTCCGTCTGCCGTGCTTACTAGTCGACAGTGTAAGAGTCCCTGGTAACCCCAGTGGTGAGTGGTATATGTGGCATCCTTTCTTCAGTGAAGCATTCAACTGAAGGGAAAGCCCAGATTAGCATAGATACCATCTCCAGCTGTTTGTCTGTCGTAGTCTTAGAGGTTCTGACAGCAGTTTCATTGTCAGCAGGCAGACTAAGGACAGCCATGACAGGAACAGAAGCAACTAAAGAGGTCCCCAAATCATTATGGGGTGCCTGCATTACCAGTTTTGTCTCTTTGATGTTGGGCTGTCGTCTCCAGGCAGGGGAGCATGAACATTGCCGGCAACTGTTGGACCAGCAAAGCCTCAATCCGAACCACCCTTCCAAATTCTGACCACCTATCTAGCTGCTCCTTTGGGGAGTTTGGAACCATTAAATGTTGTGTGGCAGGTACCATATAACCGAAGGGAGATAACTCACTAGGTTATGGGATCTGATCCCCTGAGGTCCTGATTCTATCTGGCCAGGATAAAAAAAATGCGTATTACTTCAGCTCAATCTATGGATAAAAATATGAACTTGAACTCACATTACGAGTGACCACTAAACTACAGTGGGGATAATGGAAACGTTGATGAAAGGAATAGAGTATTGTCACTAAACAGATGGTTTCTTAATTGCTAAGGGAAACATGTTTGATAATCGCTGTGTAATTCACCTCTCTGTCTCCAAAGCAGCCATGAGACTGGGGAGATGATTCTGATTCTACTCCTGGAACAGGCATCCTAGAACAAACTCATAAAAAACCAGGATTCTAGACTGGGAAACCAAATGACTGTCATTACTGTTTTGGAAAAGTGGCCAGGAGGTGAAGCGACCTTTGGTCTCCCAGCTGGGGTGAGCGGGCAGTGGGGGCAATGAGAGGACGCCCCAGCAGCTGATCCAGGAGATGGAGGATGTCCTTGGCATTTTGCCCCCCAATGAGGTAGAGACTGAGATGGAGATGGACAGACTACAAGCTGCTACTGTGAAAGGGGGAGTTGGAAACCATTGGGAGGGAAAGTCAGGTGACCAGACTTGACACACAGATCTGACTTACACCATCCCAGCGATGGGTATGCCCCAGTAACCCAAAAGAAGCTTCCACCCTCATAGTTCTGGAGGCCCAATCTGTGCTCCACACTAAGCTTCAGATTTTCACACACACCCCCCCCCCCACCACCACACAGTTTAATTTTTGTTTTTCCTAAGCGCAGGAGAATGCAACCTGGGGTCCCCGACCACTAGGGGGCAGTAGAGTGGTTGCAGGAGCTTGCAGAGAAGTATTGTAAATTTATACAATGTCGGTATTTTCATCTGGTGCCCCCCCGCCCTGGAGAAAGAAATGTTATATTATATTATTATAACATAAAATATTATGAATATATAGCCCCCCTTTCTTAGCTCTTGGTAACATATATGGTCCTACATTAATGGCAGGGGGCCCAAGCTATCGGTCATTTGGAATCCCTGAGCTAAGAGAGCTAGAAAATTCCCAGCCTTAGTGTGTCAGCTCCACCCCCTCTGCCCAACAATGACCCCCTTGATGGCTCAGACCCCAATCACATGACTACATGCTGTCAAACCCAAAAAAATGCTTTCACATGCAGAAGAACAAGAGATAAGCGGTATAGCTAAGTACCAGCCCCACCACGACCTGCCCCCCTCCTTAAACGAAGGCACGCACGACGTCTGTCACTTTTGTTACTGTTAAATTTATTTTGCTTTGCTTCACTTTTGGAATCTTTATGACGAAAGAATTGATAAATAAATAGACATCCCATAATAATATGACCTGCCCTTTAATTGTTATCTGGAGGAGGACCATCAACTTAATCGAATGGCGTTATCTGGGTCCTAGGGAACGGCGTCATATACAGGCAGACAAAATGACTCATGAGTTCAGGGCAGCCTTTAATTAGTTTAATTACAACTGTGGCAAAGGAGCTAATTGGTGCTTTTTGTGCAATCTGAGGGAGATGCCCTGTTTTGTGGCGTGTGAATGAACATGGGTCCATTACTCTTTCATAATTAACAAGGCGCTTCAGGCCAGAAATACTGTCGGCAATAATGTGAGGCCTCCAGCTTTCCTGGGCAGCGCTGGGGGTGATGGTAGGTTAGCACCGCCTCGCCCATGGTAGAAGGACGGCGGTGTAATTAGGGCAGAAGGTTCCCATTGTAGCAGTTCAAAGGCTTTAATATATGTAGTATTACACACAGAAAAGACAGGTTTCCATAAATGGCCGCCAGACACCCCACCCCAGCAGAGAGAGGCAGAATCATCCTCCGCCATGTTGCTAAGTTTCCAAGTTGCTCGGTACACTAATGTTCTGGCCCTTGGATGGACCTAGAGATCCAGTAACGGGCGCCACTGAGGAAAACATGCTGTTCTTTCCAATTGTTCCCTCAGTAATAATATTAAAAGGAGTCATGTCACAACTAAAGAGATTTAGTCCTTCAGCCCGGCTCTTGAGAGGAAGCCCTTAAAAGCCTGCAGTTCTGCCTGATGCTCATCACCGAAGCAGCGGTGTCTATTTTTAACACGCAGCGACCAAAGGAAGACATCAGTGTGATCTCACAGTTCAGCCGGACTCAGACATTAAACACTAAAAAAACACACAAGCATTTGATTCACTTTTCACCAGGTTACCACAGTGCTCTGATGAGGGTCGATCGATTAATCCATCTGTCCATTCCTTATTTAAGCGTATGTCTTAGTCAGGGTCTCAGGGGGGCCTGTAGCCTATCCCAAGCAGAAGAGGGCACAAGGCTGGGGTTCACCCTGGACGGGATGCCAGTCCATCACAGGGCACAAGGCTGGGGTACACCCTGGACGGGATGCCAGTCCATCACAG
>JAACJT020023315.1:0-23716 GCA_009936485.2 Gymnarchus niloticus | reverse complement strand
CAGGGCACGAGGCTGGGGTACACCCTGGATGGGATGCCAGTCCATCACAGAGCACGAGGCTGGGGTACACCCTGGATGGGATGCCAGTCCATCACAGAGCACGAGGCTGGGTACACCTACCCCTATTTAAAAATCTACGTTTAAATCATTCGCAGTCTTTATGCTTTGCAGAGAAGCTACTCAGCAGTGTTACCACTCCATCCCCCTCCAGATTGGACTGAATCACCGATTTTCCTGTGGGTGGAGGCTCACCTTTAGATCCCTGTGCACGATCCGCTTCTGATGGCAGTACTCCACAGCGGAGACTATCTGAAACGGACACGCAATTGTGTGCATCAATAGGAGAGATTTTCCATCGGGCTGGATGCAGCTGTCCCACCCTCCATCAAATTCTCCACCTTTCAAAGGCCATCGGCCTTGCGATTAATCGGCGTGAAAAGACCACTGTGAGAGGGTGCTAGCGGCTCAAACAGGATTTCCATATTTTCTTTATGTTAAATGCACAGCTAACCACAGCACTGGAGAGAAGCATTGTGACAGAAGGCATCATGACACTGTCACACCTCTGGGTGACACAGCTGAGTGAATGTCCAACTCAGAAGCTCTGAGTACACGCTTACAACTGCTCCTGACACTGGGAAACAAGTGTGTTTATTTCTCAGCAGCGCATCAGCTAAATTACATCTGAGTAGAAGCAGTGGCAGAATGAATTATCATTAATAATTAATAGGTGAAGAATTCTCCCAAAAATCTGTGTTAAAACAAACTAGCTACACAAAATTTGTATTTGGTTACAATACAAGCAAAATAATAGCATGCAAAGTCTTAGCAACATTAATAATATGCAACAGTTATAAAATTAATTAATTAAAAATAGGATTAGGATAAAATCAATCATTTTAAAGAATTTAAACCACGAGAGTATTAGTTACATGCATTTAAAATACACCTGAGAGCTGATTACTGGAATAGAATTAATAAAAGGAAATAATAATTTAATAGATCACAACCAAAGGTTGAGAAGTCATTCATCGGCACGATGCGCCCAAAAAACCCACCAGTGCTTAGAGCGATTAAAGAGCCTTTTAATCCTGGAGACCACTAGATGTCAGCATGCAGCGAATGAGGCTCATCTCTCAGCAGGTGCACATCAGGGGAAAGACGACTGAGTGATCATCGTACCTAGGGGGCGCGGCCTGCGCTTTGTGGTGGGCAAGACATTATATGCTTTGAATCTTACAATCAGACACCAAGCCTGAACCTACAGAGCCGCACGCCAGCCCAAAGCACCAACAGACCCAATGCAACAAAGTTAGAACGTATCTGTCACTATACTGCAACACGTATGTAACATATGGGCCCCGGGTAGCATGTATGAGCTGTACTGCAACTAGTATGTTAAGTATGTACTGTACGGAACAAACACATACTGCATAACACATGTAGTGCATTTAACACGTGTGTACTGCACAGCAACACGTTAATTATTCACACGCCAAGCTTAGAGCACCGTAATGATTATTCTGGAGTCGGGCTGACCACACCCACCTGCCGGAACTTCGCCCTCGCCTCCTTCTCCTTCATCCTCCCGTGCGCAACCAAATAGTCAAAGACCTCACCTGTAAAGGACGGCCAAGCGAAATCAGAGTCACTGTGAGCGACGGCCTCTGTCGGCCGGCACTCTATCAAACATGAAAGTGATAACTTTTAGGGCAAGCCCGTTTTGTGTTCCAGCCTGAAAATACTGCCCGAATTCATCAGACATAATACTGACTTTTAAAATTTACAAATTAGTTATATAATTAAGAAGCACTAATGCCGGCTGTGTACTTTAGATGGCTACGATGAAAGCAATAAAAATGGTTATACTTGTACCACCAGCAAAACGTCTGAATCCACACTATCTGCTGCATTCGCCCCAGACCGTGAAATAAATCGGGTAGTTGTGTGTCGGCTCATAACCCTTGGCTTCATCCTCATTGCTGAGGGAAGTTAGTGTCTCGCCACAGCGTAGATGGCATATAGCGTGTATGTGTCCTCGTGCAGTTTAAAAGACGTACTGAGACAGCCTGTCTGCTGAACATTACAGCTAATGATGTGGATGCGGGGTTCAGCCTGAGTGCCCACGTAAGTGTCAGTGGACGGCAGCAGAAATGGGGGAGACCTCTGCTCCGGAACGACACAATTAAGCACGAGTCAGATGTGGGGAGGATTAGGGAGAATAATGGGGTCTCTTATCAGAAGAGCACCAAGCTGCATGGGAAGTACAGGATGTTAAACAGGACTGGACAGGAAGGCCGTCAACCCCTCTTACATTTCCCACGGTGTTTCTGACAGACGTGTACGTAAAAAAGCGACTGCAGATGAAACTGAATCAGTGAGTGTGGAAGGATATAGGCAGCAGGGTGACAGGTTGCTGAGGCTCAGAAGAATGTGTGTGTGGGGTGTTTTTACATCGCACTGACCTCCGCTAGCGTACTCCATTATTAGAAACAGGGCCTTCTCCGTCTCAATGACCTCAAATAATTTGACTGCAGAGAGAAAAAACAGACAGAACGCGTGAATGTGACTGAGAGACAATTCAAAATGTCAGCTGAAAAATCAAACCTTTCGTCACTTTTCACCACAGCCAATACAGTGATAACTAATCGCTTAGCCGTGTCACTTTCAGATCAAATCTGCCCTCGACTGGCAAAGTTGGACACATTTCATGGTTTAGCACTTTGCAAGAGGGAATGTGACATTTTGGATCTCCAAACCACTTCACGCAGAACTGTTAAGGTTCTTTTTCATCAGTATTTTAAACAAAACATGCAAGGAATTTCAAATGGCTGCATAGATGCAGTTAAGTACACAGCAAGAAAAGTCGTGAGTCTGTGTGAGAATGTTAAACCGGAATGCATAAATTATCCCTGAGCAATTCTCCCAAATCAGAAGCCCCACGTGTGGTGAGCTGGGGCTTCCTGTAAGCTGCTTCTACTTTCCACTGGAGTTTCAACAGCTTACACCTTATAGCTTAAACATATTTCACCTGCCCTCCACATCACACTAAATGTCAGCTAGAGCTATTATCTTACCCTTTTAAATGTTCATTCTCAGCATTCGGTGATTGGAAATAAGATTAAGCTAAAACCGGTATTTCTATCATTCTGTAATTTAACAGTCTCACACTGAAAGAACAGAAGCCAGTTTTCAAGGCAAAGAGAAGCTGTATCCTGGGTCGTGGGTTCTCGGACCGCAGGGCACAAGGCGTGGCTACACCCTGGAACAGATGTTAGGCGATTTATAGGTGCCAGCTAGGATAAGCACCTGTCTTTGGTCTCAAGAGGGAGAGAGTAGCTATGGAAAACACCTTCAGGGCTATGCAGTAACAAAGAAGGCACAAGTCGTCATTAATGTCATTAAGGAACGAATAGTATCGTATAATATAATATAATAGCATGAAAAGAAATGCTTGGTTCACCTACTCTGTCCAGTTCCCTCCCACAGAGCGGTGAACAGCAGCCCAGGACCAACACACCAGTGTGTAACATGCTCTGAACAGTATTCTCAGGCTATAGGCTGAGCCTCCAGTTGTTCCTAGTAATGCTACATAAAGGTCATTTACTCCTGGCTGGGTTGACAGAAATGCATCTTTATAGCAAATGGATGGAGCCACAGCCTGGCATTGGGGGAAAAGAATAATAACGATGAAAGCAAGCCCCCACCATCCATCAAGAGAACTCCATCACCGTGCCTATTTTTGTAAAGAACACCCACAACTCGTTGAATTCATTTTTACTGGTGCCAATGGACGTCGATCACCACCGTTGTTTAATGATGTGGGAAGGGTGAAAAAATGATGGATTTGGACAGGACGGGGGAATACTGTTGGTACGAGCTTACCTATATTAGGATGGTTCAGGATCTTCATTATCCTAACTTCTCGAAAGAGCTGTCAGAATAGAAGAACACATGAGTATCAGTGACACAGCAAACACAAGGTTAATTTGATCGCTGTCTTAGCGTGTGTTCAGCTACACGGCTGGTAATGTTAGCTTTGGTTTCATGAAGACATTTTTCATTTGATCAGTTTATCAGATCAACACTTAAAATGGTAATCACTCGGCAATATATCCAGTTCAACTCCAATAATCACTCTTCTACTAACCAGGATCGTATTTCATCAATCGTAATTCAATCCATCAAAGTTAAACCCATGACAACAAGAAAGTGGCCAGTCAGTAGATTACATAATTACAGAATTGAAAATTGTTTCTAGTTACCATTCTAATTACACATTTTGTGTTTGTAACAGACAGATCAGTCAATAACAGATTTTTCTCTGATGTAAGAGAACACAAATGGAGGCCACAGAAATAGCATAACCATATTGTTATTGTCTGACTTTCCTAACAGAAATGCACTAATCGTTAATTATTTTAGCACATTACCGAGAGGCACAGAAATACTTATCCATTCACACAGTCCGTATTTGCAAGTGGCATCCATAATTCCAAGGGTTCTAAATATAAAACTATATCGATAATCACAAGCTAGATAAAAGATCGGCATCATAAAATCAGTGAACAAATCTTCATCCAACCTCCCCCCCAAACTAGGCATCACTTAAATATCAAAAACAGACAGCTAACCTCCTGTTCTTACATTATTACACACACGTCTACCTTTAGCACATTGTACAAAGCCGAAGGGTTGAATTCATGCTCTTGTGGGAATTGACTAAGAACAGAGGAGTCGACTTGCCTAGTGAGCTAAACCGTTAGCGTAATTCGCTTCTTCAGATTGCGGCATCTGACTCCCTTTGGACCGACGATAATGCAGCACGAGTCTTTCCCCATAAACAGCTACTATGTTGATTCCGTCTCCGAAACCGAGTCCAAGAACAGCCAACCAAAAATAGCAGTATATTAATGACCAAGGTCCATTAATTTAAACAAATTCATTTCCTACGCAATAACGTCATGCTGCTGTTGGTTGCTTTTGTAATGAATTAAATTTGTTTACACGTTTCATCGTAGAAAAACACTGTGTCTTATCAAAAACACTTTAATACACAAATAGAACTCAGCAACTTGTGGTTGTGAAAAGGCATTTTAAAAAGGAGGACAAGAAGGAGTCCCACTGGCTCCAGTTTAGCGTTGTGATGCCCTTATTAATGAAGATCTGCAGAGTGGAATTCATCTGCAGCTAATCGGGCCACCAATATTTGCTCGGCGCTTCAATATAATGGGATTTCCTTTTGGAATTGGATAATCGTACCCAGACCGATGGGGAAAATGACATGAAAGTAACATAAACAGACCAACAGAAATGACACCCAAAAGATAATATATGCAGCGTCTGTCCGTCAACCCCCCATGGAAACGCTACGATTTCCAGGGCATGGCGCAGCCTACATCTGTGGTCCGTCCCACGCAGGATAATGTGCTATCATGTCTTGCCAGAAGGTGGGGGTGGGAGATGCTAGGACAAAGGACCCATCCCCTATTACAAAGAAGTGGCCTCTGGCAGTTCGAGTGCCTGGTGACATCTGCCTCTCACTTTTGGTATAAAAAAGGCCTTTTTTGAAATACAAGGTCATTGAGCTGTCCTTACAGCAGTGGAATAATTCAAAGTGAGAAGGGAGTTTGACTCCTTGAAGAACACATATTGGACATCACCCACATGGTTTTTGCATGCAGAGTCGCTGATATGTCTCAGACGTTCTCTAGATCACACGGATTTGCTGAGCGGACACCAGAGTTCCTGGGGGAATCCTGCGTGACACGTGGAGAATAGGCAAACTCCACACACACACAGCTGAGGTGGAACTCATGGATGTGCTAACCAGTGAGTGACAGGGTCCTCCTTAAAATAAAGCAGCGTAAGAGCTAATGAACTTCGGAGGACTGTTTTCAGCAAGAGCTCTCAACCGAAGCCTGCTGTTTGTTAAGAATGTCAAGACCAACGAAATCTGGAGAGTCATCTAGAAACATCATTTGTGGGATTGAAAGGAAACAACCAATTACCACAAGAAACCAACCACAGTTTCTGCCTGAGGAAATGAAATGGTGGTTGCATAGTTATTAATTCGGACAAAGTAAACGTCTGGCCTGACACCTAGACCAAGGATGAAGTCAGGTAAAGTCTGTACAGGCTCAACAATTCAGCCGTAACAGCTTTCAATGCAAGGCGGCAAAACACAGCTCTGTGGCACTGACTTCTTATACGCTTTGGTTGTACGACACTAAAATATGGATTTCCAGGAAAAAAGTCAAATATTAAAGAACCATATTAGAAAAGAAAAAAGCACTAATCCCTAAACCCAAGCTTTTGTTTTCTTCTGATTTGTGTCTGTTTCAGTATATTTGAGCATATGGCAAATTTGAATGTGACCTCGACACAGAAGAACTTGAACATGTGCAGGTTAAATCCAATGATACGAGCAAATGACAAAATACAGTGGGCTCAGAAGATTACTGGGATCTGAAAGAGTTAAACAGTCTTTCAATTTAACGACTGTAACACTTCAGGGATTAATACTCAGAAGTCAGAAACAGGGCAGTTAATTATTAAGCAGCCACACATGGAAGTCTGAAATCACACTCGTATCACAGACCTCAGCATTTGTGGAGTCACTGTAACGCACGAAATCGGGAAGGCAGGACATAATGACCAGCGTGTCATTTTTTAAACCTGGCTAACTAGACTCGGCAGACTTAACTGCCACACCCGCCCGGTTTTCCCGCTTATTTAAGCAGCGCTCGCGCTCCTAGTTCTACTGATCCCTTCTTTGTGCGTCGAACAAACGTCCCGAAACAAATGTGTCGTCAGGCTAACCTCCACACTTCTGCTAGGCTATAGCGCAAAAAATGCATATCTGCCTAACATTTAGTCCAGTGGAGAATGATATAATAAGTAATCGTCAGGATTGAAGGATATACAGGCAGCAGACATGCAGAAATGGCAATAGGAAAATAATAGGAAAATAGGGAAATGGAAAAAGTGCTTTTCGAACGATGTATTTCAGTTACTATGTAGTTCTCTGTATGAAAGCTAAATTCATGAAGTCTTGCGTAAAATAAGACGTCTAACATGCCTTTCATACCAAGGAAGTGGTTACGAAACGTGGTACAGAATTAAATGCAGGTTTGCCTTCTGTGGGTCTTTGTTTTTGGTTGACATTAATCTGCTGATGGTATAAATGTCCCTCACAGCGGGCATAAGGGGCCACAGCTCCCGTTGTGAACATCCCAGAGCCGTGACTTTCAGTCCAAATCGACTCCAGAACTGGGCCAAAGTTCCGTTGTCAGGTAGAAAATATAAAGCGAGTTGTAAAACATAGGTTGATATTTTACAATTTCTATTACTGTCCATCCAGGATAGAGCCTATAGGGTATGAACAGAGCAGGGAAACACCCTGGATCGGACGGCTGTCCATTACAGGGCACAGGCTCACATGATCGTAAAGTATGTGCAATGCAGAGAAGCCATTACATTTAAGCAGATGCTTTTGGGCTGCGGGAGGAAACTGGAGTACCAGGAAGAAACCTGTGTAACGTGAGGAGAGGATGCGAGAGCAGGAACAGAAGCCACTGTGATGGCGGAGGACTTATAAATGATGATAGAAACCAGTTATAATTTTCCAACAGCCATCCGTCCGTCCGTCTGTCCGTCCATCTATCTCCGCTTTGCATTAATAAAGAAGAGATTTTAAGCCTATAGTGTAGCATGTGAAATGAAAGTTCAAGTTAATGCATTCAGAGTCTTGTTGGTTGAACAGTGAGCCTCCATAAACAAAAAAAAAAGTTCAATGAGACAGGCAGCGCAGTAATATTTTATAGCCATGTAGGAATTATGTACCTTGTTTTTCTGTTCAAGAGATCAATCTCACGAAAGTCGTTACTGCTCCTCATTCAATACGTTTAATATTTCAGCCTGTGGGTATGCAGACTTTATCAAACAATGTAAGCGACTGCTTTGCAGAAACGTCTGTAATTTAATTATACACTCAAACGCTTGAAAGCTTAATAAGAAGCTAGTTTTTGTGTAAGAAAGGCCCTGAATGTGACCACGCAGTCCAGCAATAGCCTGTAGGTTTGTAGATGTACCTTTTACACTGACTCTGAGGTCAGCAGGTAACAGAACCATCATGCAAAACAGTGAACTTACACACCCTAGTCTACTGGCAGCTAATGCAGAATCCATGTGGTGAGTTCGCCTCGCCCTTCCAAATGTTGCTTCAGAGCACTCAAGCAGAGAGACGTATGCTGACCAGAGCAGACAGGAGGCCGGCTGAACAGCCGCATTTTCACGTATGCTGCTGGCAGTGATGAGGTTCACCACAGTGCTGCCCAACACGCAAGTTTTTGTGTAAAGCTACATAACAACAAGTATGTCAACATTTGTCCTCCTGGGAAACAGAAAGTTTTATCAGTGAGAAGTCTGTCTGAATCCAGCTTTGGGAGTAACATACGGTATGTGCTCACTCAACCAAATCATCTCATCATGAGCTTCAGATCCTACAGTATAAGTTATTAAAAACAAGTTGTGACGTGATCATAAATATCACATGACAACGGCAAATGCAGATTCACTCCCTTTTAAACTTAACACCTAGTGATGCCTTGTTTAAATGACACAGTTATGTTGGCTGAGAGGAAGTTGTTCAAGGCCCCACTAATGGTTTTTTTCACCATCCCAGCGATTCATAACAATCCAGTGCAATTCTACCTAGATAATAACGTCAAGCTGGTTCACATACAACTAAGAGTAACAACCAGCTAGACCGACAAGTGGACTGTGAAGGACAGGGGGAAGGAATCTGTTCACAGTCCAGTCCATACAGATGATTAATTACATGACGCTGGCAGGACAGGGAGAGTGAGTCACGAGACTACACACATATACACTTTGGCCTCTTATAGATAACTAGCTACTTGCAATTCCTGCCTAATTGAGAAATTCGATTAAATAGTCAGACACTGGGTGATTCAACGTCGTAAACAAAATAAAATCTGTAATTTGGGCTGCAGCATCTGGGTCATATATTAGGAAATGGAAAAAAGCTGTGCTATATTTTTAGTGTGATGCTTCTAAAATCAAACACTAAAAGAGGAAAAACTCTGTCAAGTGCTGCCATTTTCTTCACATTTTTCCCACTCAGGCCATTCATTCATCCATCCATCCTCAAAATGCTTACCCTGATCAGTCACCAATCATAATTGAATGTCAATAAATGTCAACCTAGAGGAAACAACAATGTTTCTGGGCTCTCAAACTGTACAGACTTGTCCAGAAATACACAATTGACTATCTAAGCCACAATCATTGGTGACAGGTTTGTAATTAAGCACACAGCTGAGCGATCGCCAACAATGGACTTCGGCTGCAGAATTGGCCATGGGATGGCACCTTACCAACAAGTCAAGAGTTTGACTGTGAAGAGGTAGGCACAAACGCACACACAAACACAAACGGACCTGATCGTCCGACATCAATACCCAAACTCACTAAAGCTATTATGGCTGAATGGCAGCAAATTCCGCACTCTGTTCTAATGTCTAGTGAAAAGGCTTTTCAAAAAAGGAAAGGCTATCATAGCAGGCAAGTGAGGGCCGGCTTCCTCTTCACATCCTCGGTTTTGAAATGAGATTTTGCACAGGAACCGTAGCTGAATGAGATGTGAGCTGGTTCCTGATCTACCTGGAACCTTAAACTTTACATCAATGGTCTCAGACTAATCAAGTATTATTTATGGATCTATCAAACTTACTATTCACAAATATAGGACTTTACCATGTGATAAACCATTGCTCATTTATTCATCTTAATAGATTTGTGGAACGAGCAAATATGAAGTTTGATTGCCGTACAACACACCACTCATGTCTCACACTGTGTCAGGCCCTTCCTAGGCGTTAATCGTCGTTCCAATCCCACTGTTTTTCTCTGTTTCGCCTCCTCGGACAGCTTCAGAGAAGTAACCATACTAAACATTTGCTGTGTAGTCGTTCTTCATGTTTATTTGATATTTACTAAGATGCTGCGGGAGCATCCTGGCAGAATTAGTTGAGGCCCTGAATTTGAAAAACATGAAAAATTAATAAAATGGAAGGCATATGTGGACTAAGTACGGTTTCAGTGGTAGTAGTTAGCCTACCTAGAGAGTAAAATGACCAGTCAATGAAGTGAAAAGCAGTTCGATGCCGCTTCTATACATTGATGTTTATAACAATGTACAGCAGAGCAGATTCTATTCAGGATCACGAGGGACTTAAAAGCACTAGAAGTGTTTATGACTTCCAGATATCTTGCCTGCCCAGCCAGTCCACACCACTTTAACATTAAATTCCAATCGAGAACCTTAAGTCCCTTCTTATCCGCTGAACTGTCCATCTATAAAGGTGTAACGATAATAACCACTGAATTCCTGTTGCTTTGGGGTTTAGATGAGGACTGCTATTTACTTTCATGGCCATTGCAGTGTATGACATCTGAGTCTTCAACAAACATGTACTTCTATGAACTACTTTTAATTTTCATTCCTAAATCATTCTTTAGATACTCTTCTGTGCAAATGGAAAAACCAAAATGCAAGGTAACATATCTGTGGTTCTGGATTTTAAGCATTCATATAGTGCAAGCTTTAAAAATCTCAGCTTTTGACAACACTCTAGATACAGCAAGGTTACAGGGCCGAGATTACGGTGAATTTGCACTGCCAGAGCAATTTATCAGCAGCCCTGCCCCAGCAAAAGCCCTGGGTAATGGAAGCCAGCTGACCCTGACTGGCTAATGATACCGTGAGGGTTAAAGAAAGCCTATCAGGTATATTTGGAGAGATGACCAAGACTTGGGCGAGGAGAGGCAGAGATAAGCCTGATGAGGCTCGGGTTCGGTCAAACTGCATGTTTTCATTTTGCACACGTAAGAAGGCTAACTTAAGAGCAGGAATAATCTGACTTCAGACTGTACACTGTGCTCATCGGCACTAGACACTCGGGCAAGTTCGGTAATGCTTGGTTTTAGCAATGACTTGCTCATTGTTGGATGTCTACAGAAAATTGTATGATCTGTTCAATAACACGTCTGTCCGTCTGTCCATCCATTTGTCCTCCAATCCCTTCTTCAGTATGGTGTTTAGTACGCTCAACACAATTCTCAGGTAATATAAGGCACAAAGCAGAGGGACACCTGGAACGAGTGGCCCATTATATGACTGAGTATGTCATGATCCATATGATCAATCAGTTTTGAATAAATTATAACCAAAACTGCAAAAGAGCAGAAACTGACAGAGCAGAGGTGAGTCCCATCCTTCCATGAAACACCAGACTGTCTGCAGACCTACAGGGTAACCTTTCTGTTAGGAACCATAGAACATCTAAATTACCAGGTCAACCTAATGTAAGAACCTATCCTAACATCTTCCTAACCAGCAGATACTGCACCTCTCGGTGGACCTGGTCCCCTCTTGGAGAATGTGGACAGATGCATCCAGCTTGGACTGCATAGTTCATTAAAGCAGAGAAATATATATGTTCGTTTTTCTGACATTTTTGCATTTTACAGACTGTGAATTCAGCATCATGCAAAATGGAAGCACACTACTTAGAAGGTACCTGTACTTGTCAACTTTCTCACTCGAACTTCTGGATCAACTTCTGCAGAGTTACGAGTTGACATGTTGCCAGCTTGGCTCATGTGTGAATGAGCTAAGAACCACATGTGAATAGCTGGCTCCAAACAACCTTAAGCTATTCTAAATGAAGCACGTCCTGGAGATGAGAAGAAATCACTACAGCCTCTCAATGAAGGACATCCCAGCAAAGATCTCCGCCGGTACGCAAGTCTGCAGTGATCTCAGTCGAGTCACAGGCTACCACAGGCATGTCGGTCACAGATTTACTCAGGACCTTCTGAAAAGCCTCAGCATCTACTGGAACCACATCATAAGCTTCCATCATTCCAGCAGCCAGAAATCCAAACTGCACGTTCAAAATCATCATGCTAACTGGAAAGTCATTTTGATTTATTTAGAAAATGTGTAAATGCAAAACAGGGATATATAGCAGTCAGTGGACTTTACTCCCACTGTTCTCCAGCATCTCATTGGTTTATCTATAAAGGACCCTTCCTGTTTTCGTTCCCAAATCAACTTTAGCTTATTTTTCTCTGCCTTTCCACTTTTTGATTTGCAGCAGAACAGGATGTCCTGCATCAGAGTTCCTTGAATAAATCAAGCGTGCTTGTAAAAAAAAGGCAAAATATGAATACATGTTAATTAGATTTTCTTCATGACAACTTTGAAGGGTGCCAATAATTGTGACATGTTTTGAGGGAAAAAAATGCAACAATCTGTTCTTTTGAATAAATTTATCTCGGTAAAATGCTAGATTTTTCTCATAATTTTACTGTAAGATGAAGCCAAAAAAGACATTTTTCCTAACCTTTTATGGTCATTTTTGCCAAAGGCACCAATAATTCCAGAGGGTGCTGTAGATGCAAAAGTTTCGGATTGTTTTTGATCTAATAATATCTAGGAAGCACTGTCCACCATCTTCATATGTTGATCTGTTTTCAAGGTGCCACAAAACCTGGTCAATAAACGACCCCCCCCCAATCATGCCTCTATGGTATGATACACTCCTGGTTACAGCATCCCAGTTTATCCTGAGAAATGGAAAACAGTCATTGCCACTTACCTAGCTAAAGTGCATGTTTTTACAATCTTCAAAGTTTTTTAAATCTGATTTTGGCACCCCCATTACATCTCTCAAGAACGTCATCCTCTAGCTTCTGACATGCAGTCCCCTCAGAGCATTCTTCTTCATAGATAAACTCCCTAGAGTGAAATATATTCCTGTGTCAACTCAAACTCAGACCCCTTGTCTTCTCAGACTGTTCTTCCACACTAATAACATGGTCATTTCTCCTGTCCTGGCACGTCTCTTCTACTCTTCCAGCTTCATGATTGATCAGAATCGCAGCCAAGGAACCTTCACCCAGAACAGCTCTACCATTTAAGTATAAGCAGCCGGACGTTCCTAGACCTCTAGAGCTCTTAGGAAATGAGCCAGCTCAGTGCTCATTCATGATCCAGGGCCACACCAGCTCAGTGCTCATTCATGATCCAGAGCCACATCAGCTCGGTGCTCGTTCATGATTCAGAGCCACATCAGCTCGGTGCTCGTTCATGATTCAGAGCCACACCAGCCTGATGCTCGTTCATGATCCAGGGCCACACCAGCCTGACGCTCGTTCATGATCCAGGGCCACACCAGCCTGATGCTCGTTCATGATCCAGGGCCACACCAGCCTGATGCTCGTTCATGATCCAGGGCCACACCAGCTTGATGCTCGTTCATGATCCAGGGCCACACCAGCCTGATGCTCGTTCATGATCCAGGGCCACACCAGCCTGACGCTCGTTCATGATCCAGGGCCACACCAGCCTGATGCTCGTTCATGATCCAGGGCCACACCAGCCTGATGCTCGTTCATGATCCAGGCCTACACCAGATTCACCTTTGTGAAACCTCCCAAAATATCTCCTCAAGAGCACCCAGGCCATTACAGGAATTTGTTAAATTTCACCACAGACTCAGTTAATTAGCTAACTTAATTAGTTCAGAAATTCTATGAGATTTTGCTTAGCCAAACAAAATGTACATGTAGTTGACTTTAGCAAATACACTGGTATACTGGCTGGTAACTGTTCAATTCTGTTGTGATATGGGGTGAAATGTTACGACATATGTAAACTGACACACTGACAGGCATAAACTCCTACTTTTACATCAATATAAACATAAGCATCTTCACCAGACTAACCCTTTTACACTCTACTGCACGTATGTGCATACGTGTGAGCCAAAGAGCCGTGTACATCAATAAGGTTGTGTGCCTGCGATCCTTTTACCGATCCAGCATGATTTTTGGGGTAAAAGTCATTACATGGCATTCAAGCGCAGGGCATGACACAGCAGAAAACAGGCAGAGATTGGGCAGCCACTCCTAGGACCCCGAAGATGTTCAGACCTTAGCAGATGACCTGCTCGCACTGCGCATGGAGCCAAAAGCACAGCCAAACCAACTTGTATCTATTTCAGGCTCGTTGGCGCCGAAAAAAGAACAGACATAAAAAAGAAGAGGTAAAAAGCTCTGAAGCCAGAACGACCCCCACAAGCCCTCCATCGATCGACTTTTGAAGCTCCCTTCAGAGCCTGGATATTGCCGTATACTCCCTGGAGCGGTTTGCAGGACTGACACAGGGACAGTCAAAATGACGGCCACGCTGGACAAAGTAGGACAATAATGCTTTTCACACAAAAGCATGTCTTTTTTTCTTTTAAATGCAGCTGAGTCATACCTGAAAAACAGTAAGAAATATACCCAATATATTCCTTCTTCTTAATGTTGCCAATGTCAGATAGGAAAAAAAAAATTGATATCGGAGGTAATAGATTTAGCTGACTGCAGGATTGACAGTCTCCTAGAGGCAGACGTTACCAGTATCGATTAGAGAAAGGGTTAGGCCAGCCCTTGGGAATTCATCTTAGAGGTCAACTTTGTAAAAGAAATTATCTTAATTCCAAACAACTGCACATAATCAATCTTCACAAACCAGTTCATTTAGCTGAACATTTTCTAAACCTTCTATAATTGAATTCAAAGCACATCTTTGCATTGTAATTACAATTAATGTGTGATATCTCTTTTAAGTTTCTTTGCTTCTTACTCAGCAGTGATGCGGGCAGCCTGTTTCAGGACACTTTTCAGCTGTTTAACTGTGGGCCACTTCACAAGAGCAATACCGTGGAGAAGGAGGAATTTATACGGCAGACTCGGAGAAATACAACTCAGATTTGTCAACACCCCCATATGAAAAAAGACTGATGATCTTCCCAGCCTAATGCAAGCATCTGTATGCCCATCTTCATATCCAACTCCGGAATTAACAATTTACAAGCTCAGGTTTGTTCAAATTCATTTAGTATACTTTCTCTTCAATACTATACACTGTATGCTTGCATAATTCATAATAACTCCTTTAGGTAATGCATGTGTTATTGCTTTTCCAGCAACAACAATGGTACATTTAAACAGTTGGACATTATCCATCTTCCAACTACTTATCCAGAAACGAGGCAGAGAACTCAGCCTGGAGCCCAACCCAGCAAGCAGAGGACCACTGGAGACGATGTTGTAGAGGATGCCAGTGCATCACGGTTCATGTACACAGTACAAAGGAGCTCAAACTAGTAAAACTGTCTGGCTTCATTTGATTGTGGGAAGTCAAATCGCTATTTGATCACCAATGGCTGCTTCCAAAGTCACAGGGCGGGTGGGCCGAGTTTAAAGAAAGCCAAAGATCTGGGAAGGTTGATCAGAGCGGTAAGATTCATGTCAGTAATAAGAATTTGTTACATGGCGTGATCTAACCTTTTCATGTCAGGTAAATATCTTACTCTTTATAGTCTATTCTTCAATTCAAAGTTAAACCATTTCAGTCAAATCTCCATGACCTTCACCTTTCCATCACCTAGTAACACTGATATGCTGAGGTCATCAGATGACCCTACACACTGCCAATGGGAGTCTGCTCTCGTGCCTCTAGGTGACGCTGTATTATGCATGGTTTTTATTAGATAAGAGTGGCACGTCATTTCGGCCCCACCAGGTTGTAGTGACGCTTTTTGTGACCAGAAATCACACTGAACTTGCTGCTGCGACACCCTACAAGTGAAATGAAACACCCAGCAAGGTAGTATGGATTTTCCTGATTATTCAATCCTGAAGAGGAGAGGCAGAGCAGAATGTGACCTTCACGTGTTACGAGGTCTCCCACGTCACAGCTACTGTACGTTACACAGCGCTACGTTAATCACCGTCTCAAACGGGGATGCCAAGGGGTGGAGTTAGCGAAGACGCGTTCACGTGGAAATGTTCGGCATCAGGGAAGACGTTACAAATCATTTCATGGTGGTTGTTCACTAAAATGCTTCCATCATGAAATATTCAAGCAGGCTCTTGAGATGCACACTGAAGGATCTCTTTCACCAAAGAGATCCAAAGAGGCCAAAGGGATCCAAAGAGGCCAAAGATATTAAGAGAGGCCAAAGAGATCCAAAGAGGCCAAAGGGATCCAAAGAGGTCAAAGCATCGATATGTCAATTGCCGGTGCATCAGTTGCAAAACCTGCAACATCACATAATGTGTGAAGGGAACCGTGTCAAACAGAATACACAAGTATCAGAAATGCATATAACAAACAGGAACAGGAATTGTGGTTGCAGGCCTAAGTTCACCATCAGGGATAGATGGACATTTAACAGGACAGTTACAAAACAAAAGTATAGTGTCCAAAATTACCACAAGACCATATCAACACCACCTTATTTCCGGCTGGGTTTACAGAACACAATTTGTATCCGATTTTAGCTTTGATTCACATTTTACTGAGTCGGCACCCCTCTCGGCCATAGTCTGCTGATTCTTGGAGGATCGAAGTTGATGAGTCGATGCAGACAATCGCGTGTATGATGGGCACAGAATCTAGTCTCTGCCCTCCCAATGGCGATTCTGACAGGTCGTAGTATCTCAAATGTTTTAATTTCCCGACTGGAGTCAGTAGCAAATCAACTGGAGTCGTGTAGTGTGTGATCCCCAGTCATGCAGTGTGTGATCCCCAGTCATGCAGTGTGTGATCCTCAGTCATGTAGTGTGTGATCCTCAGTCATGCAGTATGTGATCCCCAGTCATGCAGTGTGTGATCCTCAGTCATGTAGTGTGTGATCCTTAGTCATGCAGTCTGTGATCCCCAGTCATACAGTGTGATCCTCAGTCATGTAGTGTGTGATCCTTAGTCATGCAGTTAGGGATCCCCAGTCATACAGTGTGATCCTCAGTCATGTAGTGTGTGATCTCCAGTTGTGTAGTGTATGATCCCCAACACGTGAAAAATTTGCACAGATCAGACATAAGCATAAACCAGCCAGTCTTTTCATAATCTTAAGATCTGAAAAGTCATGTAGTGGAGAGACACCCTTACTGTGATCGCCAGGTCATACTGTGTATGTTGTGAGCTTCAAAAAATCCTGGAATTTAAGGCAGGATAGTCATGTAGAAAGCGTTTGTATCAAAGGCCGATACACAATGATGCATAGGCTGGTGTAAGGAATTGAAAACCGAATGAGTCATCGTTGACTATTTCCTGTGTCCCGATGGGGTTATCTTTGGAGAAGGCCAAAGAATGCCTTCAGCCCAGGATGGCAGCTGCCATCTGTTAAACATGATATGGGCAGCGATCTCTTGGGAGACATGACATCTGAAGATTGCTCTGCATGGTCATATAATGAAAAGGGAAGAGGAGGCCATTTTACATCCCAGCTATTCCTTTTATTTGTAAAATTTTACTACCAGATTGCTTGATTAGTTAACTTTATGAATGTATTGATTGTCTGAATATTGTGCACTCTTTCTTCAGTTTAAATAATGCAGAATAAATTCTGAGGTGACATGAGACGTTTTAAATTAACATTGTACAAACGTCAACAACATCCTTAGACAGATTAACCTACCGATTCTGCTGCATTAAGGGCACTGAGCAAAGGGTAAGAGCTGCTCAAGCAGAAAGTTAATTTTTTTTAACTTGTAAGTAAACTCATATTTAAAACTTCACAATGATGATTCCAAGTGCGGCAGTGTCTGCCCTAACTTAATTCCAGAGTTGCCGTTTCACGAGTTCCCTGACACTTGTCCTCGTCACATAGTTAGGTTTATCTACCATACTTTTACCTTTTAATCATGATTTCAAAATTGAAGATCAGAAAATATAATTTTGCAGACTGACTGTCTAGCAAGGACTATAATGACTTGAAGTCAATTTCCAGAATTAAAATGAACCAGTTAATTAATTTCCATTAAGAAGCCTTGTGTCCAGAGGCATAGGTTGGACTTAAAAGTTAATGGGGAACCAAAACGATTGCTTCAATCATACATGTGGTAAAACTAGGAGGGATATTTTCATCTTTCCTGAAAGTTGTCTGGGACGTGTCTCTACCTCCCCAAGCTAAATCTACACCTTTGCTCGTGTCACATGTAGACTCCAGGCTGCTCCTTTGGGTCACAGAGCAGTTCTTCCTCCTGCTGTCAGCAGCTTGTTTTTACCTGGTAAGGACCCATCCTGGGTGACGCTTTTCACTGTAACCAACTGAATGATGGCAGACAGGGACACTGTAAACACAGCCCTGATCACCCGTACGCACTGTAAACACTGCCCCGATCACCCGTACACACTGTAAACACTGCCCCGATCACCCGTACGCACTGTAAACACTGCCCTGATCACCCATACACACTGTAAACACTGCCCTGATCACCCGTGCACACTGTAAACACAGCCCTGATCACCCGTACACACTGTAAACACTGCCCTGATCACCCTCATACTTCATCCCAAAGATTAAAAGGAACCTATCTACCCGTCTGTTTTGCTAAACTCAAATTTTACAAACTAAAACCTATGAAAAAAACAGGATAATTGTAAGTTCCTACCTTTTGTAGACTGGTGGGGTTGAGTTGTGTTTTATCTATTATTTTAACAGCCACCTAGAAGAATGACACATTGTGAATGAAGAGAACTTCTGAAGGAGTCCCCATCCATCTAACACACAAGTTAGTAAGGGCAGCTGGTATTATCACTGCCATGAAGACGGATTCAACAACCAGACTCAATACAGCAGAATATCCAGCTGGATAAAGGCCGTATAAAAAATGTTATTTCTGTTTGTCTTTCACTACACCCATCAGCTAAACTACAGGCAATATTTAAACAGTGGTCAGTTTGTTGGCCAGCAAACAGCAGAATACAACATCTTTTGTGGACTGAGCTAGACTGGCCATTAGCATTGCTGACAGGGGTGCCTGTTTGCTGGCCACGTTTAGCATATCAATGGAAGGCCGGCCTTCTACGCTCCAGCTAGCTGTCCTTTGGGGACACCTTATTCTCAGCCACTTTGCCGGTGGCTGGTGACTCATAGGACACAACACGTCTTCCTTTTGTTGTAAGTGAAATGCAATTTAGACACAGATGACAATGCAAACGCCTAACAACACACTTTTACGACTCTGCATTACAGTAATTAATGTGCATCCCGCACTATGACGAACTCGATGTTTACACACTGCACAAAACAGCTTAAACACATTAAGTTGACACACAGAGAATGACACCCTTAAAATGCCCTACTAATCTAAACCTACTAAAAGTTGTATCATTATTTAAAAGGAGAATTTGAATGCACACATACCCTAAAATTGGGCCAAATTTTTCCCCCAACAACTGAAACTGGTGATTATTACTGGCTGTATTGCATTCGGCTTCTAATCTCCAGTCCAGAATAAGATCATTTTGTTGGAAAGAAAACTTTATAATACATTTAAGAAGGGATTCAAAATGAGCGATTTTAATTACAGTTTGGTCATCCCGGAACTGACACTATGAATGTTTATTTAATTTCATTCAAACTAAAGCGGGGTTTTCTACCACTGGCAATAGACTGTTGCAGATATATTTTTTAAAATTAGAAAATATTTTCCTGTACTACTGTTTCTTAGTATAAGAATCAGATTTAAATATATACAAACACACGCTGATGTTTAGCATCGTTAATAAAAACTTTGTGGACCACTGAACAATAAGCAAACAAACAAACAAACAAACGCATAAATGAAAGACCTAATGAGTTTTCACCTCTCGTCCCGTGAGGACATGGCGTGCCAACTTAACTTTGGCAAAGTTGCCCTTGCCAATGGTCTTGAGCAGCCGGTAGGTGCCAATGTGGGGTGGCTCGTCAGCCACGAAGGCGATGGAGATGCGACAGCGTGGTAGACTCTGCCGGCTGCTGGACTTGGACGGCGGGCCGGCAGGCTCGGTGTAGCCATCAGCAGATGAGTTCTGGAAGAAAGTATGTTGGTGCCAAGTCAGAATCTGCAGCCTCGTTCCCATGAGGTGCCAATGTAGGCCGAAGGTACTAACCTGTGACTAACGTTAGCTAATCCTCGTCTAAGGTGGACTTGTTTGTCATTTATTTTACTCCTTATGTGCATCACAAATATCAGTCCCTTCATTTTGTTCTTGGCATACCTTTTAACGTTTGGAAATGATCTCTCTACCGTCTTGTGTATTCAATGCAAGATATTTCCTGCTCATTCATTGCTAGTTAATCGATTGGAAAGCACCTCTGTCTACAATGCATTTACGTAGCTACTTTATGTGGTTTCCAAGTTGTAGGTTCAAATCCCACCAGCATGCATGTCAAGTCCCATGGTTTCCAGCGTTAGCTACACCTCACGGGCGCGAGATGGAAACGGTTTGTAAACATACCTCACGTTTTTTACACTACACACTTTCCAATTAGGTTTTTTTTTTTTTTGAGTCCCGCTATTTTAAACTGCTTTCCAGTTGCAAATCCAGCAGTTTTGAGCACAGCTGTGTTGCCATGTTAACACAGGCTGCGTGTGGTGTTTAGATTTTCCTTGTTGTTGAAATTTTTTCCTCCGAATTCCAATTGCGTGCAGTCCAAAGATGTGGTTAGATGAAATGGTTTTTCTGAATTGCCCGGTGCGGGTGTGATGAACCAGTACAAAGCCCAGTATCCCCTACGAGCACAACAACCCTATAATGGAAACAGCGGATGGTGCTGGCAGCCTTGTGTTAATATATTCTCCCAAGTCAGCCCCAAACTCTGGTATTTCACGCTGGCCATGTGCTAAGCTGGTTTCTTGCTTCCCCAGTTTGCACAGTGAAGTGATTGTTGCATGTTGGACCAAACACTACAGAATGCTGGCACGCGGGCTTCATTCAGAAGCGGGCACGCTGGTAGCAAGACAAATCGTTTTATGGGAAAGTACAACGTTGTATTCTTAGACCAGAAAGGGTAACGTGTGCAAGTTTTAGTGCATTATGAACATTTAATGAGACTTGAAACTCAATGACCCAATATTAAGTCGCCCAAATATTTTACTTCTGCTCAGTGTTTTTATGATGCCAGCCAATTTCCAAATGACTGCAGGATTCTCTTACATTCTTTATCTGGAACACACACATGCACGCATACACACGCACACACAAGTAGGGGAATAAGTGAGGACACACACCATGGGCAAATCAGAGATGGCAGTGAGGATTGTTTAAAGGATGGAGGTGAGGATGTTGGTGACTGGTGAGGATGATGATGAGGATGCTTGTGGAGGCAAAGATCCAGCAGCTTTCTTAAAACAGATTAGCTCTAGGTGACGTCATGTGTTCTGCTGGGCCTGATGTGATGCCAGACCCATCATCTGGTAGTTTGAGGCTTTTCCTAAAGTGAACACTGTCACTGTGTCTTTCTGAAAAATACTTCTCACGATTATGCTGCACCAGGCTGACCCATGTCCTCATGTGTGTTTGATTCAGACAGGATTCAGAGTCATTCAGATGTGCACAAATTCAGCAGACATACTAGTAATATCGACCAATGTTGGTTTGACGCTAGCATGACAAATGATGGCTCTAAATCATATGCCGCATTTTGGTCCTAAGTAGTATGGGCATGACTCAGTCACTGACTTTCTGCGTCCAGCTACGCTTGGCACCAGCCACTGGCTCACTGCAGGATGCGAGTGTCATGTTCACCTCATCTTTACTAAGAGCAAAAACAGCTTCTGACACTTCCCAGCACAGCATCATCCATCACAGAGCAGAAAATAAGACGAGAGAAAAGGTAGGGTAGAAGAAAACGAGATGAAATTAAAGGTAGGGCGCAAGACAATGAGATGAGAAAATAGGTAAGGAGGAAGAAAATAAGATGAGAGAAAAGGCAGGGTGGAAGAAAATAAGACGAGAGGAAGGGTAGGGCAGAAGAAAATAAGACAAGAGAAAAGTTAGTTGAACACCTAGTCGGTATTCAAAGCACAAAGTGATGCATTTCTGTTTCATTGTGGGAAGCAGCAGTCGGCCTTCCCAGCAGATGCTGGTGGTGTTTCCCCAAAGTCCCGTAGGTGGCCTGTTCTCTCCATAGAGTTTCAGCGTAGCCTCTCATGGCTTCAATAATAAAAGGAAACCGGTGATGCTAAAAACACACAGCACGGGCTAGATGGGTCATGACGTCCGTGCCCATTTCAAGCCAAGATCAATACGCATTATGGAAACGTTCCCTGCAAAGATGCATTTACTGCAGCAGTGTGGCACCTGGAGCTGGTGAAGGTTGCAACATGTTGCAATGACCAAATGTGCAAAGTCAGAGCAACTTTATAAAGTCTTTAAAACTCAGAGAGGCATGGTGATGTTGGGACCCTTTCTGAAGAGGTAACAGGCCAGTTAAGATTTTAATATTTGCTGAATTTATGATTAAATCGCACTTCAAAAACCTGGCAGCAAAAGAATAGAAAAATATATCCTGTGATGGAGTGGCATCTCATCCAAAGTGTACCCTTCTCAGTGCCCTGTGATGGACTGGCATCTCATCCAAAGTGTACCCCTCCCTGTGTCCTGTGATGGAGTGGCATCTCATCCAAAGTGCACCCCTCTCAGTGCCCTGTGATGGAGTGGCATCTCATCCAAAGTGTACCCCTCCCTGTGTCCTGTGATGGAGTGGCATCTCATCCAAAGTGTACCCCTCTCAGTGCCCTGTGATGGAGTGGCATCTCATCCAAAGTGTACCCCTCTCAGTGCCCTGTGATGGACTGGCATCTCATCCAAAGTGTACCCCTCTCAGTGCCCTGTGATGGACTGGCATCTCATCCAAAGTGTACCCCTCTCAGTGCCCTGTGATGGAGTGGCATCTCATCCAAAGTGTACCCCTCTCAGTGCCCTGTGATGGACTGGCAATTCTTTTTCAGACCTATAGCCTTTAATCCACCCCCCCACCCGGTGTCTTAACCTGCCCCATGTTTTTTGCCTTTAAATTGTTGCAAACCCCACCTTGTTTTTCTGTGGTCCAGGGGAGCCACTACCTTTGTATATGGATGGTATAAGGGTAAAGCTCACATGACTTGACAGGATAAATGGGTGGGTGATGGTGGTCATGTTGGTTTCACCCCATACTGGACTGACACAAACTATGAAATAAAAAACCCAAGAATGATAAAAAAAAAAAAAACCCTGAACTCAGCTTTCAACGGCTGCACTTAAGTTTCTAAAATTAAGTTATTTGATAAAATAGACACATCTAAGGATTTATTCCCAGCTAAATATTACAAAATATTTCTTTCAAACAAACACCATACAAATGTGAATGGGCCTGGACTGACTCGATGCTGATGTCAGGGCATTTTGCCCAAGTAAATATTCTTTTCCGACTCTGGATTGTTTCAACAGTAGTTCTGATAAACATACAAAAAAAGCTTCTGCATTTTCTCTCTGAAGTTTCCCTCATACCATCTGCAATGCGTTTCGAGTGCCAGTCAATAATATATATAAATAATCTTGCCTCAGATAAGGAATGTATCTTTACTAAGCTGTAATTCTCTTGATGCTGGAGGACGATCAAACATCTCTGATGGTCAGGAGGAGCCTCAGAGGAATGTAGCACTGTGTTCTGCTTCCTGATACCAGCCCTGACCCAAGACTCATGACGGCAAAGCTACACCTGAGATTCTCCCCCCCCCCCCCCCCCCCCTCCCCCCCTCTCCCCCCCCCCCCCCCCCACCGCCCCGCCCCCCCCCCCCCCCCCACCCCCCCGCCGAG
>JAACJT020023314.1:0-13583 GCA_009936485.2 Gymnarchus niloticus | reverse complement strand
ACAGGCTTGTCACCTGACTTGACCACGCCCCTCCACCTTATAGGACTGACAGTAAGGCACAGATGATGTGACTGGACAGGCTTGTCACCTGACTTGACCACGCCCCTCCACCTTATAGGACTGACAGTAAGGCACAGATGATGTGACTGGACGGGCTTGTCACCTGACTTGACCACGCCCCTCCACCTTATAGGACTGACAGTAAGGCACAGATGATGTGACTGCACGGGCTTGTCACCTGACTTCACCGTGTCCCTCTACCTTACAGTCACCCTTCCTCTCTCCTGAGCATAACCCCTATATGTGCTAAAATAAATGTAAGTGTTGAGACACTGGGGAAAACAGAATGCGCTGCTGAGGTCACATGACTTTTTAGAACGCGCCTGGGAAGGTGTGAAGAGATGGCAGGTAATGTTAGCATGGTGTCCCCGCTGATACCAGCCTAATGGCACTGCTAAAAACGGCAGGTTTAAATCTCATCTCTGACTCATCCTTTCACACGGCTAATTTTGAAGGCCTGCAAAATTTAGAAAGCAGGAATCAAACAGCCAGGAGAGAAGCAGTACATTTCAGGCCCAGTGGTGAGCATGCCGATGTCATGTTTATATCCTGGTTCTTATAATTAGCCCACTCTGTAATTTGCAGTAATTAGCCAACTCCCCATGCAGAGTCTACGTTGTTCATTCGGCACAGACAGAATCCCCCACTGATGTGTGTTCTCTCAACACAGTGGACCAGAGGGCCAACGGAGACAGTTTTAAAATAAAATACAGACGTTGCAAGTGTTGCATACTTGGTTAACCCTAAACCGTGTTCTTCCGTAAAGTGTAAGGCTGGACTTTGGTAACATGACTTCGTCGATTGAGAAACAACTGCAAATGTAATTTTGTAATTAGTTTCAGTGACTTTGAGCCTCACATAAAGTAAACAATTCACAAATAAATTAAGTTCATGTCTAACAGAACTGAAACAACCTCTTGTCTATAAATTATACCGGAGACACACATATAATATTAGTAACTTGGATGTAATAAGGAAAATGGCTGAAAATCCAGGAAAATCCAGAATTATAACGGCAATTCCAAAAAAACATACTGTACATGTGTAAAAGATATCTGAGAGTGTAGCCCGAGACTTCAAATCGGGATGAGATATTTCAAACAGAGCATGACTGTAACCAGGATTAATGACATGGGACTGATCTTGTTTCAGCACACAATACATAACCATGGAAGGTTCCATCAGAAGTTAATGTTTACATAAAAAGATGATAGTCCATCACAATCAATCCATCCATCCATCCATCCATCCATCCATCCATCCACCCTTCCATCTATCCATCCATCCATCCACCCTTCCATCCATCCATCCATCCATCCATCTATCCATCCATCCATCCACCCTTCCATCTATCCATCCATCCATCCATCCATCCTTCTGTTTACCCTTCCAGCCATCAGCTGACCAGTCCATCTTTCAGCCTCATATCCAGCACAGGGCCATGAGAACAGACAAGAGTGAATATGAAAATAAATTTTGATGTAACATTTCAATGGATTATTTCACAGCTCAGCAGACTGAGGACGTATTATAAGTGCTCAGTTAAACCTGTCATGCAAATGACACGATGACGTGACACGTCAAAGTAAATAAAGCACGAAAACGTGCTGAGAAGAAGTGGAGGGGCTCCTGTCAGGTGCCAGACCGGTTTCTCACCTTGCGTGACACAGGGACAAGCAAACTCCACACACACACAAACACACACATACACACACAAACACACACATACACACGCCCACAGTTTTCAATTTATAACCTTGTGGGGACGTTCCATTCATTTCTGTAGGCCTAACCCTAATCTTAACCATGACAGCCCTAACCCTTACCCATTCCGATCCTTAACCATAAGTAACCAAACAAGATACAAGACCATTGGCTCTTTTGGTTTTTTGATTGCATTCACAGATTTTTATAAAATTGAGTTTTCCCTTTGTTGGGACATGACTGATGTCCCCATGAGGAAAAAGGTAACAGGTTTTCATTCCTCCAGGGGACATTGTGTCCTCACAATGTGATAATTACATGTACACACAGGCACACACACCAACCTAGCAACTAAATGAGTTTACTGTCGGAAATGATAACACAGCCCTATGACAGAGAATGAAGTGTGACCCCCGTTCATCACCATGATCTTCCCGATGACGTGGGTGGACTTTAGGTAAACAACAGAATTTGTTGTGCACGCTTCTCCTCTCTGGTCTGCTCTGGGGGGTTTCTCACACTCGCATTCGTAAATATCGAGCTCAACAGACAATCTGAATAACTCTGGACTGTGAGAGCTGAGTTGCCTTCAGGAGAAAGCAGAGACTGACACGTAAACATCTGCACGTAAACAGCCCTAAAATGTCGAAATGTACATCATCTGGATTGCATCCAGCTGTTATGTTTAATTAAGGTGGTAATGATGATGTGTGTAGTGCCGTGTCACGTCAAGGACAATGAAAAGGAATTAATGAATCACAAATGGGTTATCTTGTGAATAGACACTCAGTGGCCATTTTATTAGGAACCTCAGCCCAGTGTCACATTGAACCTCCTTTGGTCTCCAGAGCCATCTCAATGGTTGATGAGTTGTGTGTCTGGAGTTGCCGTTCTCGCTACCACTGTGGTGCTCAGCTGTTGTTTTTGCTCTTGTAACCTTCATGCTAGCTTTAATGACACATTCTCACCTCTAGGTAGAAAGGTCTCATAGAGCATCCATAGAACACTTAGTGGAACGTCGAGAGGATTATCTGGACATTTTCGGTATCCGTTAAGGTCAAATGTGCAATCTAACATTCCCATCCTGAACAGAGAAGGATGCGTAGATGCGGTGATTGAAGAAGGCCTAGCGTGGCACTCACAGTTACTTTTAAGGTTAGGCTTATTCCTTATCTGTTACAGAATCAGAATCAGAATATCTTTATTGTCATTGTAACGAGTACAACGAAATTAAGTGCAGTCCCTGTGTCAGAGAGATTTATACAGGAAAATAAATAAGGATAAAAGGCTTTGCCATTCATGTTAGGAGTTACAGTGTCTCAGGTAGGGCTGTTACGTGCCGTGGTATTTTCTGGGGTGTTTGTGTGTGTGTGTTTTTGTTCCAGGTCCGACTGCCCGTCATTCGTCTCTCCAGTCCGTCCTCCATTCGTCCGCTCCGCCTCCGCGACCCCGCCCACATCGCCCCTCTTCGTTTCCAGACAGTTCGTCACTTCCGGATTCCCATTTTGAAAAGTCCGCCGGGGTATCGTAACAAGGGCCCTCTTCAGCTCATAAAGTTACTTACGCTTCACAACCATCCAGTCCTCTAAAGGTCATCCATTCTCTCTTCACTTCTCTCCATCCTCTCCTCTCTTTGAAGTTTGCTGAACAAATTTGGTGGCGCGTCCGCACAGAACTGAAAAGATTAATAAGAATCACTTTGAATGCATGCAGGCCCGCCCACTCTGCCGTGAGATGAGCAGAACTCCCACTCTCCCGGGAGCTTTGTTTCCCAGCACGCTTCGCTGGACGTGAAGAGCTCTGGCGGCTGTGATATCCCCGGCGTGGGTGACCAGTGAGCTGGAAAGCACATGTCATTCAGTCCCAGACTCATGATTTCACCATGAATCTTCATATTTCTCCATCACTTTGGTGAAATCTGTGATGACAGATAGTTCTAAAAGGTAAACTATCATCATGCATTATATTATAAAACATAAATATTATCATCATACATAATATTATAAAAAGTAAATCTTATCATCAACCATTAAATTATATAAGGTAAATATTGTTACACGACGTTAGAGTGCCAGACCATGATTTATAATAATAATAATAATATGCACAAATACACTCAATTTTCTGAACCTTTGACATGAATTTGTATCTGTTCAATGCATTTGGTGAACTAAAAAGGAATTTATCTCACAAAGGAAATCTGCATTTATGACAGAACACTGGTTTAATATGACTGACTCTCAGCAGGACAGGTTGATGTCGCTGTGCTGGGGGGGTACATTATCGTATCGCAGAGTACAGAAGAGAGAAAGCAACACGTGACAGACGGCCTGAGAGAAAGCTGTCATCCTTCCGCTGATGGGTCAGCTGGCAGCAAGCTTCTTCACCTGTACCACGGCCGTGGTTAACCAGCCTGATGGGCTATCGCCCGTATTCTCCTTAATATAATTACAAATTTGATATAGGAAGAAAAGAAAAGGTAGTTAATCAAAGACACAGCAATCTATAAAATAAAACGAGACATTTTGAACCTGAGACAAAGCATATTTCGGACCATGGTGGTCAAACAAATGCTGATTTGGTGACATCTGAAGCCAAGAAAAATATGAATGAATGTCATGTGACTAAAAGAGGTGGGGCAGTGCAGTGTGGACCGTAGGCCCAAGGCCACTCCCACCAATCCCTCTACCCCCGGAGGAGGAGACCACGGGCCTACTTTGGAAGACATGTGTGGCCCGTGTAGGTTTGAAAGCCTGTACAGGCTGGAGGTGGAGGCTTCATAAAACCGGAAAACTCGGTTATGTCATACAGCTGCTATAAGCGACACTGGCAAAGAAAAAGACAAAAAAAACTGTGACTAGATTAGAAATCTGGACCTCGTTCTTCACATCGCAATACATAATGAATTCCAAAAAAGTCAGCTACGTTATATTTAATACTTTCTTTCTGTAATCTATTCTATTTTTCTGAGATATTTATTTAACAGTCACTCAAATTTCAATGCCATTTCAGTCAGGAAATAAGAAGAAGTCTTAAAGGCTTGAGAGATTAAATAAACACCTGACGGAGATGACAGTCTCAGTGAGTCCCCCATTATAAATACTTCTTATTTTGGCCGTTTCTCCAATGAAATATCCTTTAAGAAATAAACAGCAAGTTTTGAGCCAGAGATTGAGCATTATTAGATACAGACATAGTCACATATGGACTGTAGACAGTTGTCATTCCTCAATCTGCTGTTTTTCTCATAAATAAGCTAACACAAGATGTCCCTGAATAAGGTTGACTCTGACACACCTTTTTCCTAATAATGGTTTAATCTGACTTTATATTACCCTGCCTTTTTGAGTGCTGGTGGGTCGGCCCATCAGAGTCAACCGGGGGTGGGGGGATCAGCCGGAAAGCTCCCCATTCATGCCCCGTGCCGTGTTAGTAGTGCATTGCATGACAACATTACGTCTCCACCTGTAAAGTGCCTTTCAAGTCAATTAAATTATTTGTGGACTGCAATGTGTTCACCCTTAAGCAATTATTTCTCATTAGCGTACTAAATTAACATCTGCTCTTTTTCTCACATCTCTGCCTGTGTGGATGTCACATAAAACGAACAGAACAATCCACACATCGCATTTCAGCTAAATTTCAATTCTATAACGGTAGCTTTTGTACCGCATCACAAACTATTTGCCCTGATTGGCGGCTTTCAGTGGCTTCAAGTGTACCGTGAAAGCCATACGGGGGATTTGATTTGTGAATACGAGACAAAGCCCCTCCTCCCACTACAATCCTGTGTCATGAGGGACCGCAGCTTGTTTTAAGGTCCTCTCCTCAGCTACGTTCAATACCCACAGAGCACCCGGACCCGGTCTGCGATGAGGTACTCGTCATGCCAGATAGAATGGAAGGCGCTGGGAGCGGCAGGTCCGGGGGCGATGAAATAAATCCCATTGAGCCCAAATAGGATAGGCCGATGGGACCGCTTGCCAAAGTTTCCCAGAATTCTCCAGGGAGGGTTTGCCTGACTGATCTCCGTTAGTCATGATAAAGGCTGCTTTACTGTTTGCAGTAAATCACACCGCCAAATTCTGGCTGTTGTCTGCTGCAACAAGCCAGCATCCATCCATCTTCTGAACACCAATCCAGTGCCTGGAGCGGGGAAACCTGGCCACTATCCCAGGCAGCACCTGGCCTGAGGCACAGGAACACTCTGTAAGGGATTAAAGAAATCCATTGCCTGGATATACCAAATACTGACACTGGAACATTTGGCATGGGGGTGCTCCTGTCACCTCATCGCTGTACAGTGACGTCTCCTGTCACCAGGGTGATTATGGGTGGAGGACCTGAACAAATAGCTTCATCCTCCAAGTATGAGGCTTCTGTGAAGTCTGCGGACCGTAGGGCGATGGGAAGTGGGTGACACACAGCACACACACTGGCGAAACGTGTGAGATGCCAACCCTCCTGACGAGGCTCGGTTATAGAGGGCAAGGATGACTCTCAACTTAACTGGACCTTCCAAACTGGGTGGTAATGAGGGAAAAACACGACACATCACATTCTAGGGTCAGCATAATTTGAAAAATGAGACTCTAATTAATCTGATTCAACAGTTGACAAGGTCAAAGGAAAGCCTTTCAAGGTGTATTTAATCCGCACACACAGTACAGCCTGTGATTGGGGTGATATTGCGGTTTGTTAAGGTTCATCAAACAGCACATAATCACCATTAATGTTAATGAGTGAACCCTTTAATTACTTCCATAAAATACAATGCCTGCATTCTGATGTTTTTTCACAATCACATTTAAGGTTTTTGTTCAATACCTGTGTGGATATCGAGTAAATATCTAATTAAAGGACTACTAATAAAAAAATAGTAACTAAATATCTTGAATTTAAGAGTGTCCATATGGAGTAGCTCTCACGGTGGAAGTTCAACAGTGCCAGCATGATTTGTGCTGAACTTCTAGAACATTCTGTGTAATATTTCTGTGTTTTCCTTGGTACACTAATGTGATTTATTCATGTCCATGTGATTACTGGCAGCGTGGTCTTTTGTCAAACGAATCTCTCCAAAGTCTCTTATCTAGAAGAACCTGGGCGATGTCATGTCACCCCATCTGTGCCGTACTTCGGCCTGCAGACACAACCAGTGAGACTATTCTCCTTATTTGGTACAGCTCTGAAGAATCTTATTTGCAGAAACTTTTTAGATTTTTCCGATGATCAAAGAACATAACGCAGGTCCGGATTCCTGATTTGGAGCCGACCGAGTCTGTTCTGAACCGAGTTGAGGTCATCGCTGAAACACAGAGAAACAAAGAGTGGAGGAACATTTCAGTGGTGTCTCCTTGTCCTTGGGGGATATCTGGAATCCAGTGTGAAGCTTTAGAAACCACCCCCATGCCTGCCAATTTTATTATTTGAGAAGATGAGACTTTTCACTTGGGCTAAGTTCCACATACAGCAAATAGTCATCAATCTGCGTCAACATCCCAAGCTTCCTTAAGGCTCATACCCTGTGAAGATACTTTGGACACTTCGCTGTGAAAGCTGTCTTCAAAGACGGAGAATCTGTCGCTCAGCTCTGTCTGGGCTTGGCTTTATAGTCATTTTGAAAAGACAGTCAGACTTAGACTTCTACCACAAACTCCCTCAAAAGGTCTCAGGTTTCTCTGAAGTTTGGTATGGTTTTAGCTGCATAATTGTGAGGAAATAAGCTCAAAGCCATCAGTGTCCAACAAAATCATGACCATCACAGGGCAAAACAAACATTCTTGAGATTTCCCTAATGATAGAAGTTTCATCAGCTGTTTGTACGCTGAATGACAGACCAAAATCAGCCATTAAGGTTGACTTATTTCAGTAGAGTGCAAACACTGAGGGAAGAGGAAGTCCTACTAGTATGTCACATTCAGTATTTCAACTGCAAAGATGAGGAACAACCCCCCCCCCCCCCCCCCCCCCCCATTAGCAGAAATGTACACCGAGCAAAAAAGTTCAAAAGTAGACTGGGCTGACACAAAACACTCCAACAGACAGATTCACTGCATTCTGAGTACTGAATTTTGTTTCTCCATATGGATGTTGGAATGATAATAAAAGATCCTTGATTCTCCAAGAAAAAGCCAGAAATTTCACAATTTTAAATTGTGTGGAATTTACTGGACAAGTATTAATGACTTCACACTTTCTTAGAAGGATGAGTTGTCACAGTCCCCAAGGTACTTAGTGCTGCAATGATAGTTTCTTTTGTTCTCTTAGCCTTATCATTTGCATGTGTACCATAACTGCTCGAACAGCCTGCCACTCAAATCATTGCTTCCACCAAGCTTGAGGATGAGGTCGGTGTTTCTCGTTGGCTGTTACTTGGAAGGAGAGAATGATTTTGCTTTAAAGTATCCAGTTCTAATCCGAATAGGATCTGGAACAAGATTATGAAGCTAAGTGGTGGAATTACTGTTGATGTTGATTGTTGCGTTGTTTTGCACTACCTTTTGGACCTCTGCTCTTTGTTTCTCTCGTGAACCCTCTATTCCATTGTATGGTTGCTTTTGTGTGTATTAGCATTGGTGTTATCCTCGCTTCTGTTTGTCTTTTTTTTGTTTAAGTCACGACAGCTGTTCAGTGTGTGGAAGACTTCTGTTTGGCTCTGACACCTTTTTGTATGCAAGTCTGAAGGCAGTAGCGTTTGGGTCTAATGTTTTGCATTGGTTATTTTATTTTTTAACTGACTTGTTATCTTTTGGAGTATTCTGCACGTTTTCCAATTTTTTCTACTGCTTTTTTCATTTACGTTACGCTGTATCACTTATCCCTAGATAAGCACGACGTCATAATTGGGTGTTAATGTCTAATGCATTTAGCGTATATTATCCACAAAAGCTAGAATAGAGTGAGTTGCAATTCAAATAATATTACACAATACACTTCCTTAAATCTCAGTATTACATTGTTCTAAATAAAGCTTCACTCTTGAGGTACATGCGGCTTGTTATGGAGAGTTTTGGTATTTTATGATAAGTACAGTGTGTTCTCCTAGTCCCATGCTATCCAATTATGAGTAATTTAATTCTACAAACTTCATATGACTGTTATCTCAAGAATCCACTACAGAGCTATTTCTTTAAATAATACTTAGCAGCTTTGATAACTACAATGTAAAGACTGGTGACAATAATTTCTTTTGGTGCATTAGATGTTCGCTGCAGATTAACACCACAAGTGTGAATGCAGGGCTGCTACGAATCAAACACTGAGTGTAGGGCCATTGATACACATAATAAGTTTACCCATGAGGCACAGCTACAACCTGCTATGGCCAAATGGTTTAAAAGCACAGCAAAAACAAAATGGTAAAAGACATGAAACATAGCTAAAAAGTAAAACATATTGATATATGTTTATTGATGATCATATAAACCGATCACACTTAAACAATATGCATAAATTCCAGAATTAAGGTTATGCTTAGGTGTGGTACTGTCATCATTACGATTGCCTGAAGAATCTTAATTGTGAATGTTAGTTGCCTAAAATTGACGTTTTCTGAAATTCTCTAAAATTGCTTAAGAGCGCCATTCGAAATACAGTCCGTAGCTAAATAGCACCATGGACTGGAGGAGCTAGGCTGTACTTACAAATCAATGAATTGCCGTAGCAGTTTTCAGGACAGCAGGAGAATCTCCAGTTCTTAAAGTCTATTTGCAATTTCATTCTTCATCTGCCTAACTTCTAAAGTAACCAAGCATTAACTGACGAGAAGGAGTTCAAAACAGCCCACATGGTACACTCAGGCAGCCTGGGAAAAGCTGATATTTTCAGCATGAATTTATTTATTCCTATTATAAATATCCAATACTATGGAAAATGCATTTTCCTACTATCTGACTTGTAGTAATAAAAAAAAAAAAGGTCAGATTTTTGCGGCATGTAACTGCGTATACAGGAACACAGAAAAAAGAAAGTCTCTTAACAGTCCACCCATCAATCCATCCATCCACCTCTTAAACATTTATCCTGTTCAGGGTTGCTGGGGACCTGGAGCCTATCTAAGGCCTCATATCTAGCATGTTTCCTACCTTGTGTCCTTGCCTTTCTGGGATTGGCTCTATGCTCACCATGAGCCTCTATCATGTTAAGATGTCAAAAAAGACGAATGTATGTAAGATGCTTCGAGATCATTGAAACAATAAGAGGCTCTCGTCCATCTACTTCATGTAAGTGGAATAAAGTTTATAATTAGCAAGTGGGCTATGATAGATCAGAACACTTTAAGAACACCCAACAGCACAAGACAGATGAAGATGGAGGCCACAAAAACGTATAGACCCCCACCTTCATGGGCTGATGTGACTCCACACTCATCTGAGCCCTGTAGTCCCATGTGCCACCCTCACTCACATCATCATTTGAGCATTGGGATGTCATATTTTCAATCAGTTTCCCCATGGCAAAGTTCAGCACTGTAAAGGGAACATTAAACACGAGTACAAAGTCTTTTTTCCTTTCACTTACTGTTCAGATGTGACTCGGCTGTAGTTATTGATATGTCTTTTGACTGTGTTCAGATTTGATCTCCATAGAAGCTAAAAAAAATACTGCATCATTATTTAGCAGCAACACAATATAGTTCATTTACTGTCTGCGTGGTTAAACGAACACACACACACACACACGCACACACTCCCTTTTTGTCTTGGATGTGTGACATATAAGCTGTCAGGTGAGCAATTCTGTTGTTAAAAAATGGGTATACTGAAATTTTATTGGTATACTGGTAAACCAAATATAATTTAGTGTGTTAATCTACCTGTATTTAGCATGATATTGGGGCCCATGATGCATAACTCAATAAGTAGAACTGACAGTCGGTTGTGGATTGGATTAGTGATGTCAGGGCATTTGTTTATGTAAGACTCTTATCAGGAAAACACTATCTGCAATACACAACTATAGTGAGCTGTCTTTCCACTAGTCCTTATATATAAAAATGAACATTTTATATCCATACATATATGAATAGGCTAGATAAATTAGTCGACTTTATGGAAGAATAAATAAAACCATTTTCCTTAAAATAGCTTAAACACATGTTGTTTACGTGTAATTTTAATGAGAATATCAATAATATTTAAACAGAGTTCGTCCAGTGTCAAATATCTACTGCAATATCTAATGTCATGGTTATTTCAATGAATAATCCAAGATTTTGTCCTACAGAAAAGTTGCCATTTTAACCATGATCAAGGTCATTACTTTGGGTTAAAAAAAATTAGGCCAAACTTTTTCTTTTTCCAAATAATACTCTTTTGTCTTTTTATGAATTCACATTTCAGTTTAGTCCCAAACTTATTATTGGTGCTTAATGTGGATTTCTAGATAGTTACCTTTCAAACGATGAGAATTTTATGAAATGTTGCTAATGTAGGAGCATCACCACCAAATACCTCAGTCACAATTTCTATCTAAATCAAGTTTTATTTTAAACAATTTGCATATTATTCATCCATCCACCCATCATCCAACTGCTTATCCAGCACAGGGTCACGAGGGCATATTATCACATCTGATGCTAATATGCATGAGATTATGATTTTTTTTTCGTCTGTTGTATAATAATATGGACTGAAGAGTGTCATTACCAAGTTTCCTTACAACTGATAACATATTTAAATCTTTTTGATAGGCTTTCTACCAACTGTGTTTCATGGCAAATGTCTTAAACGGATTTAAAATATGAAATGCTAAGCAGTGTTATGACACTGTATGACATCCAAAGGTTTGCTTAATGCTTAATTACATATTTGAACGGCTATTGCAAAAGACAGACCCAGAGCAGACCATGGTCATGGAACATCTGAAAAATGGATTATAAAACTAAATAGCAGCAGTCAAATTGGAGAAAGTGGACCCACACAGATGATGAAACGAATAGCGGAAGGTGACATTTTCTTTTAGCTTCTTATTAAAAGTGCTGTTTAATGTTGAATTTTTGTTCAATTCTTCACCCGGACTCTCAAGTTGAGGGTTCACAACTCGTGTACCGCATCAGCTGAACCACCTGTTTGGCTCTCTGGTACAAGACAATGCCCAGCCAGGGTCCATCTGGAGGCTTAGAGGTGGGAATAGGTAAGAATAGTAAACAGGCCACTGAAAGTCTTGCATTAGTGATCAGGAATGCCTCCAGCACAGTGGGGGTATGAGGCAGTTACCCGGGCATGACAATTTCAGGATAGATGTGTAACTGGATAGCAACAGTATTATGCTCACAAACTCTCCTTATGTTTCAGACTTCAGTAGCAGGAATTTGTCCATTACCAAAATGGAAACCCACAGAGCCTTTTTTCGACTAATACCATGCTTTGTCCAGCTTGCAGTGGGATCAATTCATGCCATTGATTGCAGGGCCACCCTCAAACATTGCAAAAGACTGTATCTGCAATATCGTCAAGGTCGATTGCAGCATAAAGTGAGGTCCAAGAATTTTGTTGATCAGCTTCCAGTATTTGGCCAAGACTCCATGAAAACTGAGTTGATGGATAAAAAAACTAGGTGCATTTGAAAGGGAGTGTAGAAGACCAACATTTTCTTGGACTTTGATGATAAGGGAAACGTGCCAAACGCTCTTAGTTAAACGGGATGTCAAAATAAAAGCAGGCCACACTTAATTTATCCAACAGTTGATCAATATAGAGCACCAGAGATTCATCAAGTACAGACACCTTGTTTACTTACATATTGTCTACACAAAATGGAATCAAGTCACTAAGCCTAGAATCCGCAGAACAGCACTGATGAGTTACTGTGGTAATCCTCTATTTCTCCGATTTACAGTACGATATTCTACTTTTTATATATGGGCAAACTGTTTGGCTGGATCTAATGATGACTGCTTGTGAGGTCCTCATGTGGACATTCATCTCTTTGGTATGGACTCACAATAAGCTGGGCATCACATGGAATTGGAACCACATCAGATATGGCTCCTTGCAGTTGTAGAAAATCACCAATAGGTGGGAGAAGCACAACAGGATATTTGATTGGTCAGCATGCTAACTATTTGGCATTCAAAGCAGCTCATCTGCATGAAGGTAGCACTAATAGAAACATGATTAGCTTTTTGCATCTTTCACCGCCCTGCTGCTGGGTTATGATGAGCTGCCTGTTTCCACAGTCAGTGGGTAGTAACAGTTGTGCATTGACTTCACCTGGAGCACTGCAGTTTGCTCTGTATATTCATTAATCACTGAAGGTCGGGGTATGCCACTGTTGAGTCTGGATACAGCAACCAAAGGTCTAGTGTACTTTGCCTACGGTACTTTGCGTAGTGAAGGGTGGGATCAAAGAGGAGTTCAGACTAAGGTCCTTCTTAAGGAGGCTTCTGGTCAAAGTGCTCTCCTCAGGATCCTGCTTGGTAGCACTGCTCTCTCCCATGGTGAGGACAGGGGAGTGTATGTGTCTCCACTGATCCCTGCAGTGTTTAACTCTTTTAATCTCCTAAGGTCTTTTTAAAACCCAAGGCAATCTTCTGGCAAAGCGATATGGAAGGAGTCAGCCTGTTGCCATCAACTTATAATTACATGTCTGGTGGATTCTTTTACCTATTTTGCACCAAAAGGGAAAAGAAGAACGAGGAAACTGAGAGGAACGGGGCCTAGAGGCTCTCGTATGACAGTTCCTGTCACTCTATCTTATATCAGAAGACACTCATCACTGGCTTCTGGCCTACTATGAAATTATTAATTAATTTGTCCTGCCCGGTGCTGGCCTGAGGAGGATGGGCTTCCCCCTTGAGTCTGGTTCCTCCCAAGGTT
>JAACJT020023313.1:0-23733 GCA_009936485.2 Gymnarchus niloticus | reverse complement strand
GCAGCTGAAACTGATTAACAACCCCCTCTGCTACTTAACTGACCAGATCAATATCCCAGAAGTTTAATTGACTTGATCCTATACTCTGATTAAAAAGTGTTCCTTTAATTTTTTTGAACAGTGTATATGCACATCACAGTGTAGAAGTCGTGAATGATCAGTAAACCACATGGCTGGACATGCAGTCACACTTCCATCAAAAAGTATGATCAAATTAAAAGATAATTTACCAAAAAAAAAACTAGACAAAAATTATTCATTATATGGAAAAAAAAGACAAATTTTTTTCTCATTTAACCTGCGATTTCTTTTCAAATACACGATTGATATAAATAAGGACTAATAAGATTTGACTTAAGTTTAATGCTACCTGTGCAGCACACATCCCTAACGTTCACTTGTGAAAATTAGCAGTACTTGTAGGTATGAAGTGTTTCACCGGATTACATTTCGGGCCCTTTATGATCGAGGGGCCTGAGCACTCGGCGGAACTTCCATTTACATTGATGCGCATGAGGTTGTGAAATGTCCCACAAAGCGACATTAAGAAGAAGAGTTTCCATAATGCACAGTAAAAAAAAAAAAAAAAAAAAAAAAAAAGACAACTTTCTGATTAGGGTAGGTTAAAATTGCAGCTCCCGCCATATCATTATGGTGTAATTTCCTGCAGTAACACACCCAGCGTCTGGGTACGGGAGCAAGAGCGACATGGATGACGTACGTGTGAGACACACACACACACACACACAAAAGAAGGGGGGCGGTCCAAGGTGGCGGGGATGACGTCATTGCGAAAATGGCTGAACTGGATATTGGTGCGCACTGTAAAGTTGAATCCTGTAACCAGAAAGGTAAGGAAACATTTTCATCTGACTGTTCGGAAAAAGAAAAAAAAAAACAGTTCGTCGTTATTGTAAGTTTAATTTATGCTCGCCGTATGTTCATTTTGCCGTAGCTGTAGTCATGACTACCTAGGTAGAAATACAGTTAACCGGATAAACCGGTTGTTAGTGGGCAAGCTTTACGAACACGTGTGTGGAGTCACCTGGTTCTATTCTCACATGTAGGACATTAGCTCTCAAACTGGAAATAAACCAAAATGTAGCGTGTGTTTACATCTGTCTAGGGTGACTAAAAACATGTCATATCTGATTATATTCCAGCGTCCACAGAGGTCCGTGTTTTAACTTGATTCAGAATACATTTAGCTGCTTATTACATCAAGAAAATAGCAAAAGTTCCATTGATCTGCTTTACTCCACAGTGAGCGGCCACTTGCCGGCATCAGGCATTTCTGTAGTTTGTCAAAATGTGTCAGTTTGATCACTGAAATCTACTACTGCTTGGAACAGTTCAGTTAATGTCATATGCATCTGCTTTTCTCCCCTCATAGATTTTCTACCTTTTGTGTGCGATGCATGTTCTGGCGTTTTTTGGTAAGTGTTTCAGCAATTCCACGAAATCAGCAATGTTGACAGTGAGTGCATTGCGTTAACTTCTCATTTGCTTTCTGTTCTTTCTTTAAGTCTGGATCACAGGAGCCGGGGGTCTCACTCTTGCTCTGAGGTATCAGCTGGATTGGGCGTCCCATGTTTGTTTCTGAGTCCCGGGGGCAGCGTGACAGGCAGCCAGTATCCCTTATGCCTGTGTTGACATGACTCCCGTTAGAGTGCGCTCAGGTTGACGTCCAAACATATATTGAAATGCCTAATGGCTCTATTTTCTCTTCCTTGTTCAGCTCCCATCGGTGAAGGAGGCGCCCTCTTGCGGTGGCTCCACATCCTACCGGTGTGCTTTCTTAGACTGCTGTGGGAAGGAGCTGGTGCCCATCATGTGTCCACACTGTCAGAAGCACTTCTGCCTTGTGTATGTAATGCCAGGAGTCTGTAAACTCCTGGTGTGAAGTGCAAATCACTGCCGGGCTGTTCGTGTAGGTTTTTCTGCCCTGATCCTCTGATACTAAAATAATTTGTTTTTCCTGCTAACAGGCATCGACATCAGAATGACCACGGCTGTGAGAGACTGGAAACAGCTGGGCCGCGCATGGCAGCTACCCAGGAACTTGTGAAAAATATAGTAGGTCGGTGACACAGCTGTGGTTTGTGTTGTTAACTATGACCCTTCAATGTAGATAAATTCCATTTTGAATGTGTAGTTTTTCCGCATGTTCACAGGAGGGCAGAGCAGCACTGAATTGTGCTGAAGTATCTGAATGAAACAGGGTTCTTTAGCTTTTTTTTTTTTTTTACATTATCCCTCCACCCATGGAAGAGTCAAAGAAAGCATTGTCTGCCAGCAAAGGACGGAAGGGAGCTAAAAATAGCGTCACAGCGGCCAAGGTGGCACTGATGAAACTGAAGCTCCATGCTGTTGGGGACAAGGGACTGCCACAGGTACCTTCAGACATAGGCGGGGCGGGGGGCTGCCCAGGGGGGTGGGGCTGGCTTTTCGCTTCATATTAATGGGCATGTGATCACTTGACTGACAGGGCAGTAGCAGTCTCTTATTCTTCCACAGGTTGCTTCCCTCGCCATCCCACCGTCCTCGTAACTCATGGCCGTCGTGTTCCTCTTGACCTGCAGACAGAACGGACGTACTTCCACGTGTTCCTGCCCAAGGGCTCCAGGGAGGCCAGTCTGCCCATATTCTTCTGCTCTAAATGGACCGTGGGGAAAGTGGTGGACTTCGCAGCCTCTCAAGCTGGCCTGAAGAACAGCAACAACGTGGTCACAGCCAAGGTGTCACACAGCCGTTGTCTGTCATGGTTTCCAGTCCTCATCTGACTTCCACATTTATCTAGCGGATTGACACATTGGATTTAAGTTGCTTATACATACCCAAAAGCATGTCCGCAAACACAGGCATGTCAATCTACAAAGTGTACAAAACACAGTAATATTTGTAATGTTTGGGCTTCCTGCCCCTGCTCCCGCACGTTCACGATTCTTCTTTGCTATCACTGAGGCATCCCCTCCTCCGTTTTAATTAAATTATTTGGATTCAGCACTCCATTGCCTCCATTCACCAGCTCAGTCTTTCTCAAGAGCAGAGCCAGTGTCACGTGATGCTTGGTGTGCTCGATGTTGGTGTCACGAGGCTTTTTGTTCCGTGCTCACAGAAACTGAGGCTGTGCCACCCGCAGACTGGCAGGGCCTTGAAGATGGACGACACCCTGCTCTCGCTGCTGTCTGACCTGGAAAGTCCTCTCTACAATGGGGGGGACGTCATCCTGGAATACCTGGACAACGACTCCACAGAGCTCCTTGACGTCAGCGCATACCTTCCTCCGTCCTAGGGGGCCCACATCTCTCGGCCTCTTTTTATGACATAATCTTTCTAAAAATAGCATTTGTCATTAAATTATTCTCTGTGCTTGGAGTTTGTGTGTCTTTTATTCAGTCTTATTTAAAAAGCGTTTTTAACGAGGACCGCATAGTCACAAAGCTCCCTGGGATCGAGGTCCGTAGAAAGGTGAGAGTGACAAGAAAAAACCTTTCCAGGAACCAGACTGAAAGGGGGAGCCCATCCTCCTCCGGCCAGCATGGTCTAGGTAAGAGGACAGTTGTAGACATGCCCATAACACTGTCACCGTTAGTCTGGATCGTTTTGTGTGTGTGTCCCTCAACTGAGTGGCATCTCACCCACGATGTGCCCTGCCTAAGCAGTTATGGACAACAGATGAAATTATACTTAATTCTAGCAAATCGAGGGCAGATCCTAAATAACTGAGTGCTTGTTTAATGTCATTAAGATGATTAACATGATTATCTTACCCCCTAATTAGGTATTCTAAGCACTTCCGGTTTAAAAATTTCTGTCTCCTCATAAAGGTTTTCTGTCCTCCTTGAGATACCCAAGTGGCTTCGGAAATGAATAAAGCATGACTTGATTTTTATCTTGTGACTAAATAGAACCTCTAGTCACATTCGGATCTTCGGTTCTTTTATACTGAAGCCGTTCTGCAGATGGTACATAGCAAGAAAAAAACCATTGAATGCCGTTTATTTTTAATAGGATGTCTTATGCCAGTCTGAAAATAAAAGGTTTAGATACAGGCTGTTCCAGGTGAGCTTTGAACTGATAACCTTTCTATTCATCACATTATCATGTCTCTCTTGCCCTGTCCTCCCAGAACAATGAGTATTTCACATCAGAGTTCACCTGGTACTGGCTGTTCGACCTGATCTTTCACACCTCCGAAAAAGAGTCTGAAGGACTATTGAGACATGCTATCACCCTAAACTTTACTTCGTCTTGTAGACATTTATAGAGTGTGGCAATGTTATCTTATATTTGTGTTTGACTAGTTCAAATGTATCTCTGAACACAATTAGCTAAATTTTTAAAATCAATTCTGTAACTGTAACTGCATGACAGTCGGCATCATCGTAATCCAAGGGTCACCCAAGGAAGCAGAACAGACTAAGGGGGGCAGGACTTGGGAGGTCACTGTTCCTTTCATGCACCTGTGACCAGGTGCGTTCTGAATTTGGCCAGAGAAAAACACATGGAGGAAAAAGCAAGACCTCGAGCCAGTGTATGGGTACTTAAAACTATATCATTATACAGAACGGTACTCTGCTGATAGTTTCAGCTGGGACTGGGTGTACAAGTTCTAAAAGCCTGTTAAAAAAAAAAACAACAAAACCTCTTGGTTTCTTCTGTTTTACAACAATAAAAAAAAAAAAAAGATGATTGGTTGGTTTTTGCCCTAGGAAGGATTGGCACCCTGTGCAGGGTGGCTCCTGCTTTGTGCCCTAAGGCTACCAGGCTCCAGGCCCCCCATGACCCTGAACAGGATTAAACAGCTTGATGGATGGATGGATTGCATTTGCCCAGCCTTTCGGTTGGGTCAAGCTTGTGGTTGGGTGGGCCAACTGATGTACTAAATTCTGGTGATAATAATACTCATATAGCAATCCGTATTCTTCAACAAAACAGTGCTGTGTTCAAGAGCTGTACGCGCCAGTAACTTGCAGAGACATGTATGTTTAACGGCCGACACGAGAGGCTGGTTTCTAGGGTCCAGGGGGATCAGGGAAGATCAATGTGAACCTCAGCCCACGTAATGTGTAGGCCCAGATTTATGGACCGGCTCTTTGTCAACAATGCCACAGTGCTGTGGGGAAAGGCGAGCAAGCTCAGGGGTGGACCCAGACAGTCCATAAACCTACAGGGCCATTCATTGCTTGTGTCTGTCAAAGCCTGGGCTATTTTTAAAGATATAAGATGTATAAACACGGGGCCTCGCAGCTCCAGGGTTCTGGGGGTGAAGCTAGCATGTTCTCCCACTGTGCTCGGGGGTTTTCCATCACAGCGCAAAACCAGGCGGTTAGATGGGGTGGTGTCTCTATACTGCCCCTAGTGTGTGTGTGTGTGTGCACGTGTGTGTATTCCCTGTGATGGGCTGGAGTCACATCCAGAGTGTCCCCTCTGCTTGCTCTGATTGGTTCCAGAAGCCGCATGATCCTGTGCAGGATAAGCAGTATATAGGAGACAGATAAAATTCTTAAAATGAAAAGTATGTTTTGGCAGTTGGAAGATGGGATGGATGGATGGCTAAAGAAGTTCCCTAAGCAAATACATAAAAAAATCAGCCAGAGGAGCTGCAGATCCAATTCTGGCTTGCCGTATTGATCAAAAGTGTTGTCTATTCCTTTCCCACATCAAATAAATAATTTCACTCCCAATCTGGAGGACATTAAGACAATCAATTACTACTTTGTCATGTTCTCTCCTCTAAGAGTTTCATACTGAATCTATAAAAGTATTTTATTGATCGATATTCATTCCTGGTGTTGGCGCGTAAACAGAAACTCCCCGTGCAGCGGCGACAAACATTAACGATGTAACTATGGAAAGAAAGTGGCGAAATATATACAGGTTTTATACCGAGGCATATACTGACGAAGGGAAATAAACATATTCACTCAACACTGTCTTTGATCCTTTTAACTGGGAACATATCGGTTCCGTTACCTCGTTACTCGCAAGAAGACAACACGAGAAGGGAAAAACTTACATTTCCGTTTCCTTTTCCTATACATACCCCGAGCATGCGCACCACCGTGCACACTCCCTTTTCTGTACACAGTGAGGTCACATGACCGGCAACACCCCATCAAAATTAAGTAAATCATCATTTATACCGCAATTGAGAGCACATCTCGCACTCATATGCTAATACCTGGTCTTGGAGATATGTGGCTGAAAACCTACAATGACACACAAGACCTCAAATAGCCCATCTCCAGCTTGTCTTATGCCGTATTCTAGCATGCTAGAGACAGTGTTAATACGCTGTTGGTATGTTGGTGATCCCGCAGAGATCAAACGCCGAGAGAAACATTAGCTGGCGTACCAAAGCCAGCGCATTAATCCCAAAGCGCCCCTTGCTCATGAAGAATACACTGGATACAGCTCCACACATTAAGCGCCGTTACGCACACTTCTCACGCCGCTACTAAGAACCAAATCTGGATGCAATCGCATGTTCGCGGTTAGACGGGATCAGGAGGGATGAATGTTGTCCCAAACGGGGTTGGAGCGGGGTCCTTTCGGGATATGAATAACCCGCTGCTCTTAGCCCAGCCCCCTTCCCCGTTCCGCAAGTGCAATTCGCCAAGCTTTCAGCATGTATATTGGCGTGAAGTGATGACGACCCTAATCCGGCAGGCAAACGCTACTGTATTGATGCTAATGCCATAGTGATGAAAATCTATCTCAAGCAATGCTGGACAACCCAACCACAAGAGCTGGCCAATCCTTTATAAACATTCATTCATTCATTCATTCATTCATTAGAAAGACGACAGAACTTTTGAAAATCCTTAAAATAATCCAAGTGCCGCTGACATAATAAACAACGTTCATACTCCTGCCAATACCTACACCATCAGGCCACACCGTACCTGCTGGTTTACCGCAGATTAGTTTACCGAATGTAACGTAGGGGCTTGTTCATTCCACTGTGAGGAATTGACATTCCATTTCTGCCTTTGAATAATTTGTGATAAACATGCTCTTGTATACAGACAAAATATATAGTAAATAAGGAAGGATTAAGTTGGCACTGCCCCTTCATGACACTTCTCTGCTGCTCAGCTCACACTAACCCTAACCCTGCTGGAAATCCCTTCTGCTGGAGCCTGACCAGCCACTTCCAGTCAGCAAAACTGGATGTAATTCAAAATATTTACAGGACTATAACATTGCAATAATGTCAATGGGTACTACGTAAGGGAAAATACAACCCCAAACCAGAAAATGTTGGGACGGTCTGGAAAATGCAAATTAAAAAAAGCCCAGTGATTCTAAATTTTACTTTGACTTCAATTTCATTGCAGACTGTAAGAACCCAAGATATTTCATGTTTTGTCTGGTCAGCTTCCTTTCATTTGTTAATATACATCCATCCCTGCGTTTTCAGGCCTACAACACATTGCAAAAAAAGTTGGGACGGTAAAGCATTTACCACTTTGTAATGTTGCCATTCCTTCTCACAACACTTAAAAGACGTTTTGGTACTGAAGATACCAAGCAATGAAGTGTTTCAGGTGTTATTTTGTCCCATTCTTCCTGTAAACACGTCTTAAGGTGTGCAACAGTACGGGGTCGTCGTTGTCGCATTTTTAATTTCAAAATTCTCCACACGTTCTCTATTGGGGATACGTCAGGACTGCAGGCAGGCCAGACCAGTACCTGTAACCTCTTCTTCTGCAGCCATGCCTTTGTAATGTGGTTTTGCATTGTCTTGTTGAAAAATGCATGGACGTCCCTGGAAAAGATGTCGTCTTGATGGCAGCACATGTTGCTCTAAAAACTCAATGTACTTTTCTGCATTGATGCTGCCATCACAGAAATATAAATTACCTTTGCCAAGGGCACTGACGCAACCCCCATACCATGACAGACCCTGGCATTTGGACTTGTTGCTGATAACAGGTTGGATGGTCGTTTTCATCTTTGGTTTGGAGCACACGGTGTCCATTTCTTCCAAAAAGATCTGGAATACTGATTTGTCTGACCACAATACATGTTTCCATTGTGTGATGGTCCATCCCAGATGCCTCCGAGACCAGAGAAGTCAATGTCGCTTCTGGACATGGTTAACATAAGGCTTCTTTTGTGGAAAGTAAAGTATTAAGTGACACTTGTCAATGTAACTCCGTATTGTAGTGCTTGACAAAGGTCAAAACCACCAAAGGGACTAAAGTAATCCCCTGCCCATGTGGTTATATCAGCTATTGATGAATCGGATCGGAGATCACGGGTGTTCAGCTTAGGCTTGCGCCCTTGCCCTTTACGCACTGAAATTCCTCCAGATTCCTTGAATCGTTTAATGATATTATTCACTGTAGAGGGAGAAATATGCTAATCCCTTCCAATCTTTCTTTGAGAAATATTGTTTTTAAACATTTCAATAATTTTCTCACCTTCTCTTCTTACTTTCTCATCTCATCTCATCTTTTTCTTTCTTTCTTTCTTTCTTTCTTTCTTTCTTTCTTTCTTTCTTTCTTTCTTTCTTTCTTTCTCAACACATTTGTTGACAAACTGAACATCCTCTGCCCATCTTTCCTCCTCAAAGACTCACCCTTTCGTGGATACTGCTTTTGTACCAAATCATGATTACACTCTCCTGTTCGCATCACCTGTTTCAAGTCACATCATTGTTTAAATTTTCTACCTCATCACTAGCCCTAAAATGCCCCCATCCCAACTTTTTTTGGAATGTGTTGCAGGTCTGAAATGCAGGAATGGATGCATGTTAACGAGTGAAATGAACCCGACCAGACAAAACATGAAATATCTTGGGTTCATATTGTCTGCAATGAAATAAAAGTCAAAGTAAATTTAAGAATTACTGCATTTTTTTTTTTTTTGCATTTTCCATACCATCCCAACTTTTTCTGATTTGGGGTTGTAAGAGATAACATAAAATCGTTATTTTAACTGACGTCACTGAAACCCTCGCATATTTGACTATACACCATACACTAATCAGTTCATTTAAACTCGTCTGTAGTCTTAATAACAAATGCATTTATATTTCTTAAATCAAATATGTTGGTGCTGAATTTCCCCAGCCAGGCCCATCGACCCTTGCCACATCCACCCTTAACCTGGATTGCGTGTCTTGAAAAGCCGCTGTCTCCTAAAACTCAGTCAATGCGGACCTCGTGTCGTCGATCCATGATGAAGTGTATCTCGGCGTGCCATGCACCGGGAAAACACCTCCCCGATTTTTCCCTTCGCTTTTGGCCGTTTCTCTATGATGGGGTGGGTGTTGTCTGCATGGGGAGGGGGGGTGGTTGCTTGGATAGAGGATTCATTAACAAGACGTGCGGCAGTGAGATGCTCCTCTTTCATCTAATGAAATGGATCGCGGGGACTATATAAGTTCGCCGCGATGACAACTTCTCATTGGACAGAGAAGAACTAACAGCGACTCCCGCTGGGCTCAGTACTATTTGCGCTTAAAGGTAAGTTTAATGACGGTGATTTAAATACGTCTGCCTTTGCGGTAGAATTACCATTAATGAAATATAATCTAACGACAAGTAGACATCTGTTTCCGAGTGTGTGAAGTTGGCCAGTGGATATTAAAGGTGCTTTAAGAAAAACTGCAAACTGATATCTGATATGTATAACTTACATAAGCTTTGTGAGACGGAATATGCACGTGGAGCGTGTAATTGAATGCTAATTGTTTTCATGCAAACAAGTATTTAAGGTTTCAGAAAATATATATGCTGCAAATTGTATGCATTTGCACGGGCTGTCATTTTGATACTTAATATGCCCTATACGGAATGTACGACGCCTTTATAATAATTACTCTCTCATGCAACTTCTAACGTGTATTTAAAACGGTTTGGAAGATTTCCATGAAAGATTTGAAAGTGTCTATTAGTAAGTTCAACTAAAGCCTTCTGCGATTTAAAAGTAATTCTAAAACGGACCCTACGCGATGTATTTGTATTAGTGTGGACTAGACTTGCATCACTGTAATAAAGCGAAACATGTGACATTATATGTTGGTAAATTCTGCAGTGCCCTTGTCCGCCCCAGTGATGCTGCCAGCCCTGGCTGTGTGCCCCGCCGGGGAGTGCCCGTCTAAGTCTGCCCGCCTGAGGGTGACTGCGGTCTACACTGCCCTGCTTCTTTTGTCCACCAGCATGGTCTCCGTACACAGTACGACACTAAAGCATGACATCCACATCGGCCACAGTGTGGACAACAGAAGTAAGTCGTGAGGGGGTTACGGGTTTTGCCCACGGTGAATATGGGAATCATTTCACCCTCTCAGTGGTTGCATGCTGGATTCCTCAGATGAGGGAATGAGATGTAAAAGACAGCAGTTTTTGGGTCACACGGGCTGTTTTTCAAAAATCTGATGTGATGTTAAAACTTGTGATGCTATTTGGTGTCAGTAAGCGCAATGACCGTTCTGTTCTGGTGTGATGGAAAGGAAATTCAAGAGTCGAATCAACAGGGGTTCCGCAAATTAATTGCTTAAACTCACGGTTACAAAGTACAATATTGCAGAGAAAAGTCAGAAGAGGGTGCCCAGGAACAGGAGCTAGTAAAAGCTTGAAATGGAAAACTCTTCTCCCATTTCCAACAAACTGAAATTTACAACTTCGCTCCTGCCAACATATGCTTTCTGGGGAGAAATGGATTATTAATCCTTTTAGATAGTGAAATTGAGATTAACTGAGATATGAGAAATATATTATTAACCAATGTCATTAAAGAATCTTGTTAAATTTTACAAAAAGAATTCTTAAGCAAATGTAACGCAATTTCTTTCTGTTTTAACCTGTAGCGTGGTTTGATAATTAACCACTTTAACCGATACTGTATGTATATCTAATTGAGTGATTTTCAGTATAAATTCAGAAAGTGAGTGCTGTCAGACTATAGCTTTGGGATTTGGAGCGTAGATGTGTTATTATTAGTAATAGTAATGTCGTTGTTTTGTAATAATCAAAAAGGTCCAGAGATTGATCCCTTTTGGTACGTCGGTCGAGGCGTACGACCCATCGGCAGGTTTGGGAAGAGGCAGAGCACCAACGGGGGCTTGCGACCCCTGGTAAACAGCTTGGCGCTCCTTCTCGGCAGCCTGAGGGCCAAAGATCTGCAGAACCTTCGTGCCGCGCTAGCCGGGGAAGACGCTGACTGGTTGCCATGACGACGGCCCCCTGTCGTCTTGCAGATCAGTTCCCCTCAGTGCTCAACTCCCCACTCCCCGAGGATCGATTTCTCCTTGCTCGTTAAAGACTCGCACAGATTGTTTTAGTAAAACTGCACATCTGAACTTGTGCAAAATCCATGTAAATACGAACATTTCCATTGATGTTAATAAAAGTCTGTAACCATATATGCTTTGCATTTTTTGACAACTGATATTTAATTTCACAGTTATCATCCTCGGTCATCATCTTATAACACTCATCCTGGTCAGGGTTGTGGAGCGGGCCGGCTGGAGTTAATTCCCAGTAGCGCTGGCCCTAAGCTAGACGAGATATGACAATACGGATATTAGTGCACTAAAGGACGTAATGACATACTCCAGAGCTACTCAGTGAATCCATAAAATGATTTAACCATTTCAAGAAAGTCTGAGATCGGAGATCGTGAAGTCAGGTTTACTGCTTGTTATTCCCGATGACTGTAGCTTATTACACGTATACTGCGTGGTCAGCTGCATGGCTTTGATTAAGACTGATAGAAAACTGCAGTTTAATTTTCAGCGCATCACCCCTGAATGGACTGGTTATATCATTGAGCTATAATTTACCTTTAATTAAAAAATATTTCTATTTGTAACCTATTCACTACTTGATTTCAAATGTATAAAGAGCGGATGGAAGGGGAGGGGGTTTACTAATAAAACGAGAAAAAAAAACCTTCTGTTTGTTCCGATTAAAATATAAAAATGATTAGAGTGGCGAATTTTTGCTCGAGATGTTTTTTAAAAAAAAATACAAAACAACGATCTCAGTCACTGTAAGGTGTGTAACGTTTTTTATTAATCGATAGTAACACTTTTCGATCAGAACAATTTGGCACAATCAACACTGTCAGACACCACTTTATTATGACTATTTTATTGTTATTATTATTTGGCTTTTTTTGTATTCTTCTCACACATTACCAGTCCAGACGATCAAACGGCTGAGCATACATATACAAACCGAAAAAAGCGGTGTCATTCCGTTTCAACAACAGCAACGTTTTTCACAGATTGCAGGTAAGGACGACGTCATGACTGAATAAGTTAATTTCCCAGGGTCCTATTCCAAGCTCATTTACAGTTTAATTATTTAAAATAGAATGGAGGATTCTATTCTGCAATATTCTATTCTATAATTTTAAATAGAAAAATACATGACAAATTATAATCAAGCCGTTGGCTGTGCTTCTCGTATGATTATGTACATTAAAATCAAGCGTACTTCACACCAAACACCCCAACCGATCAGATCAGCTTGAACAGCAACGGAAAGATGCCTTTATGGAAAAATGGAAAAATGGAAATAGTACGACAGTGACTTGAGACCAGTGAAGGACAATGAATGTGAAGTAGTCCATAGACGACCAGCACGGGGAGTAAAATATTTTCATTCCTAATGTAAGAGCTGGTTTAACACAAAGGATCAAAAGACTTGGACAATTTTATCAACATGATGTTAAAACCGCTTTTCTCAAATATGGAATCGAGACTGAGAACAAAAAGACGAAAAACTGAACACAGTATGTGAGTATAATGGAAAGCAACTCGGTGGTATGTATTAAAATGACATAACCATATCGACCACGGATTCCTGCTTTCTCAAAAACCAGCCAGGAAATACTTTCAATTCCTTTAAAAAGCGCTTGGTATAGGTAAATAAACATGTTAAATAACAGGTTCCACTTTCTGAAATAAGGCTTAGAAAATGAGTCTACTCATTTTAGGACGATCAAGTACCCTCAGTAGTACAAAAATAAATTACTGTGGAAAAATAGTATTACTCATAAAGACTGCGTGATCGTCACTAGATAGTTCCTACTGATATAGCCACATTGGGAAAAGAAAGAACAGTTCTATCCTGGAACAAATAAAGAAAAAGAGGCAGAAATATAGAGGAATGGGGGGGGGGGGCGTTATCGGTTTGATACGAACAAGACCAAAGTCACTCTAACGTCGGTAAAGACTAATGGGGGATTCATTAATTAATTAAAGCCTGAGTAATTTGGAGACCAGAGTACCAGTTTGTGGAAAATAAGACGTCAACGGTAGAGCCGCCAGGTCAAAGAACGAGTCACTGCAATCCAAACCTAAATTACATGCATGCAATAGATCTGTTTAATGAACATATATATATTACAATATATATGATAAATATATGCTATTACACATTACACTGTTACTTCTTAGAGGTCCATCATCCTGGTATCCATAAGCATGACCTGTGTAATCGTGTGTATCCTTGGGTGACCTTGTAAAGGATTACTGGTGCAGGCTGAGGTAAACAGACCCTGTGATTGACAGGTCTGGTCAGGTAGGAGAGGCTCCACTTGCATGTAAATAATGCCCATGCCTCTAAATAGAGGTACTGCTACACAGCTGGCTGAAGGACAGGGCCATAGCACTGCTGTCTGAGGACCTACAGAGTGTGGAGGTCTGCTTGATCGAAGCAGCGCCGCATTGGCACACTCAACGCAGTAACAGGTGTTGGCTGCATTCCCACAATGCATTGCTTCTTTAGGAGGTCAAGAGGCATTTCGCATATGCATAAATATAGGAATTATGCGAGTGCAATATAAAAATTGGCAAAACCTATTTCATAGTCTGACCCGGACTTTTTGTATGTTATCATGAAACAAACGAAAATTCCGAGTCACCTAGAAAAGTATCTATAGACGTATTGAACGTAGATTTGTTTTGGGGATTAGCCACTATATATTTTAACTATAGTTGCTGCCACACTATTACAGACTTAGCAGATCTGTTTTTCCGTACGCTGTTCAGATGCAACAATGTTGCTGTCACATCTATAGAACATAATAATAATAATAACACTTCATGAATACGGTCCGAAACAATGAACGCAGACGCTGGTAAACAGGCACTCTGAAGCTGCATACACTCGTGGGGCCAGCTTCAGTTTCCTCTTTGATGGGTTAGTCTACTACTCAGTACAGACAGTACTGTATATGTAACCGGACTGGACTCAAGTGCCGAGGAGGAGACAATGCACAAAACGGTACCAGGCAGACAGAATACAAGACACTAAGCTAATTCAGAAAAAGTCAAAAGGTGAACAAATCGAAACGTACGAAATTGAGAAAAAAAAGATCTGAAAACTAGAAAGAAAAACTCACAGCTTAGACTACCAAGAGTGAGACCATGATAGTAACATTAGTAAATGTGAATCTTTAAAAATACACATTCTGTCCACAGTTGTGCAATTATATAAATTCGTACTATTCATGATGTACGCTTCATGACAGTCCGTTCAAGCAAACTTAAAATGACTTATTTTCTAAGACGCCATTTCGCTAACCAGATCGAAAGCTGAAAAAGAAAAACTGAAGCCAGAGTTTAAGTATTTAGCTGTGATTGATTAGGGATAGAAGGCACCTGGAGGTGAGCGTGACGCCCGCTCCAGGTAACCTGCCTAGCGGAGTCTGGACTGGATGTGAGTCGTCTTCCAATCGCTTATCCCGATTTTTTAATGCGGTTAAGACAAAATAACAAGACCAGAATTGCACGCGAGGTGGTGTTTCTCTGCACACTCAGATCAAAAGGACAGTTCTTGGGAGTCAGCCATATATTTTTAAAACACAAAATACAAAATGTGGGGAAATACTTAATTTCAACATCTGCCAAACATAGGCGTATATCTTAAAAACATGTAATGTTTTGCCACTTTCACATGTTAGATTTATTAACACGTCACACAACATATACTGATCAAGCAAGCAATTCTGGAGGGACGATTTTCTTAGTGTGGCATGTCACCTTATGATATATTCTAAATTCCTCCCAAAATGAATCTCAGGGACCCAGAATCAACTTGGTTGCGAGGTGACACATTTTCCAGTTTTTGTGCAGCTTATCTCAGCCCGTATAAAAATATAATTTTCTGCAGATTTGAATTAAATGTTTGAGAAGACGCAGCTCATCCTGGTACAGGAGGTCATCGTGGGGAGTGTTGGTGGAACAGTGCAGTGGACACACGCTCAGTCAAGGCACTGGGGTGGAGAACTCCCCAGGGGTGGAGCTGGGCTCACTAAGACCATGGTGCTGTTGACCACGGTTCCAGCAAACCAATTTGATCTGGAAGGTTGGTTCAGAAGGTATACAGTGAAAAACAGGTAAAACAGGCAATGAAAGACAAGTAATGAAAGATGGAGAAAGAGATAAACGAAGACGTGAACGACAATTAAAGGCAGACAGTAAAACACAATGACCGCCGCAGGCTTCATACAGTGTCCCCAGCAAACGGGGAATGTTACAGAAATGTTACTGGAATGTTAAAAACATAATGAGAACGTTATTGGATGTTGTGGGAACGTTCCCTGTTTGGATGGGAAGGTCCATCACAGGGCAAATGGACACGATGGACAATTTTAAGACACCTGCAGCAGGAACATTGCGGAGACCCACCTAAACACAAGGAAAACATGCAAGGTCCACACGCAGAGCTAGTCAAATGGAGCCCATGATTTTGGAGGTGGGAGGTTACAATGCACTGCACCAGCGTAACACTCCCCCACCCCCCCAGCTTATCACCCTTTGGACAATGTAGGATTAAAGATGAGTTTGGTGTCTAGTAGCCGCCTTCAAAACCCATCTGAAATGAAACCTCACAGCAATCATCAAGAGGAGCCAAATGACTAATACTTGAGGTGGTGTAGCGGTGTATTCTTTGAAGATATATCTAAACAAGAGAAATGAGTCACTTATCTGCAGAAGGCATTTTATCAGGGTGGGAGAGACACCCATTAATTAGATAGCCAGCCTTTGCTGAATGCCCCCCATAAAGAGTAAATAAAGGAGGCTAATCCTCTTCGTGGCTAATTGAAGACTGGCAGACATTCATGCTCATTCAGCACGATATGTTTTTTTTATGCTGTCATACTCAGGGTGCGAGTGGGAACGTGGCCTTCAAAGGAAAAGCTGCAGATGGTACCCGCAAACGGAAAGCTGAAGCGAAGCACCGGAGCGAAGATCGATTTGGTGCCGAATGCAGTGGGATGATTACATGCCCTCTTGTGAAGAAAGGATGAGTATAGAGACAGATCAAAGTGGCGGGTCGTGCTTTTGACGCTCTGTCCTGGCTAACAAGGTCGGTCCAAGGGTGGTCAAAATGTACCTGGAGGACTGGGGATGCTGACCTTAGAGCTTAAACCCAGTTAGGAGATCCCTTCCAACAAAATCACAGAAAGGATCTGACCAGACCAACCGACCAACTAAATCATATGCCCATAGTGAGACGACAAGGACCAACTAAATTTTTACCCTGAGTTTTTATTCAGTAATTATGATTGACTATTTCCCACTGTTTTTTATAATTCAAATGGTCAAGAACATTTTACCAAATTTTTTTATGCTACTAAATTCCCTTTGTATAATAAAAGTAGCTCTGTACTTAGTGGTGCAGCATCACATCACCAGGGTTAAGGGTCTGAATATCATGCCCACTCTGTGTGTGGACTTTGTATGTTCTCTCTGAGTTACACAGGTTTCCTCCAGGTACTCCTATTTCCTCCCACAGTCCAAAGGCATGGATCAGCTAACAGAGGTCTTTAAATTGCCTGTAGTGCACTACATCCCCAGGGATAGGCTCCATGTTCACTACGACGTTCGTTGAACCATATGAAGATTCTAAACCTATTGTGTAACTTAGATGAGGGCTTTCTACAAAACTCATGCATTTAATTTTTAAAACTGTAGCAATGCACCAAATAAGAATTTAGTTTACTGGAAATGCAAAAAAGTATATAGCTATACCATTGTTTTTGCATTGGGGAAAGTCATCTGTTAGCTGTCTGCTATAAATATGTAAATAAAAATGTACTGTATTAGTTAACACCTACAGTAAAGACACATCTAATGCGCTATTCTTATTGGGACCAAGGCAAAAAATCTCCTACCTAAAAAATAATAGGAAAAAAAGACTCATGGCCTGTAGTGGTCTGTACCAATGAAAGCTTCACGGTACATACAAGTCTATACCGATCGATGTCTCAGTCTCTTTTGGTCTGTACCAGTCTGAGTCTCACCATCTGTACCTTTCATTGGAGGGGCCGGTAGCTTCCTTCTTTGTTGTCTTGAAGAGCTGATGGTTTCTGGCTGCAGAGAAGACAGGACATCATTACCATGATGTAATGGAAGGTCCCCACCAGGGCTCGGGGGGTTCGGGGCGTACCTTTGGCTTTGGCTTAAACCGGGAGAACCGGTCGCAGGGAACCACATTCAAGCCAGCATTCTTCAGTGCTGAGATCCTTGCCTCAATGTCAGTTACCTGGAAGAGATGAAGAGGAAGGGAGCTTCCATCTACGTATGTCTTATAATGATTTGACTAGAGTTTCAATATAAAATGGACAATGAAGACCATATTACCTTTCCAGCTGGATTAAGTAAATAAACAGGTGCTAGATGCTCAAGTAGCCTTTTGGATATATCATTCTCCATATCACCAGATAGGATAATCAGTTTACTTCACTTAGTATGCGGTTGGTTAAACATAAGCTACTATGTGCGTTTAACCAACCGCATACTAAGTTTTCTCTACAGTGCAACTTAGCATAATCGGTTAGTATCAGTTAGCATGTATTTGGCTAACCACAAGCAGTGGCTAAAGTTTAATTTTTCTCCACAATGCTAGTTACTGTAATCTTTTGCCCCTGCTTGTACTTAGCTAACCGCACAGAGGTTAAAGGGGAAGATACACCAGGATGTCAAAGGTGCGTAGTTAAAGGTGAGGATACACCAGGAAGTCAAAAGTCTGTAGTTAAAGGGGAGGATACATAAGGAAGTCAAAAGTCCATAGTTAAAGGGGAGGATTCATCAGGAAGTCAAAGGTCCGGACGCACCCGCATCTCTGACTGCTGCACCTGGGCGGCGGCGCTGGCCACCTGCTCCTCCAGATGGGCCAACTCCCTCTCGGAGGTGACAGTCCGTATGGCACGGGCGCAGTCCTCTAGGTTGCCCAACTCTCCCTCGAGACCATACACTGTGCCGGCCGCCAGGTACACCTACAGGAAGAGGTGTGGTTAGCATTACGGTGACCGCCGCGCTTTCACAGTGCTGCCTGTCCGCTAGACACCAAACGACTGGACAACCCTCGAGCTCCGTCACGTCATGCTTGATATAGATGATAAATATGATTGTTCTTAACAGTTACTTAGTTTAAGAGTTTCTGATTTGGTGAGAAAAGCAATAGGAGGGAGGCTTTAAAGAAAATGTTGATGGGGTGGGGCATTTAAAGCTGGCTTTGTCACTCAGGACATCTGTAAATGCAACGCTGTATAGTAGGCAACACGCCTCCTAGGACAAGGGGGAAGTGAATGGGGAAGTGACTTACATTCTCCTCCAGTTTGGTGAGGTGCTCACCCAGCTGCTGGGTGTCAGAGGGGACCTGGGCGGGACTGAGGGCGGGACTGGGGACAGGGCCCTCACCCACCGCTTCCTCGATGAGCTCCTCTGTGGTGTTGAGCACCTTCAGCACCTCCGTGGTGATGCTGCACAGGGACGCTGCTGAGTACTTCTGCCCCCGGGGTAAAAAAAAAGGAAAAAAAAACAAAGTGAGAGCCAGGCCTCCGTTACTCAAGGGCCATGTTTAGCGAGTACGGCAGTGCTGGCGGCCCCTCACCCAGTAGGGAGACATGGTTTAGGCAATTAACATAAACCGCTATCCTAGAAACATTCAACTATAAGGAATTCAAGTCAGCCTGGCCACTTAGTAGTAAAGGAATGTGCTTTCATTTTAAAATGTTCTTTTATGCGTATTGAATGAAGCAGACCTTGGTTTTCAATTTTTTTTTTCCTTTATTGGGTTTCAAAGTGATTCCTGAATCCAGTAATATTATTTGTTTTTACACAGAATGCATTGTGTGACTGTCAAACCGGATTGGATAAATAAAAGGAGGCGGGGCTTGTGGGGCAGTGCTTCTGTCTATGGTCTCTCAGAGCTCACGTTTTCGTGCGGTCCTGCCAGGTGTTCCATTCTGCCTGGAGGAGAGATGTTGGACTTCCAGACCACTTCTCCTTAGAACATTTGTTGTAACCATGGCAACCAGGTAGTGCTTTTTCACACCCTTTCTCCAGTCTGGTGGAGTACTGCCCACACCCCTGTGTCACCATGCCCCCTCTCTCAATCCACATGAGTCAAGGGGGCCCCAGGGTGGTGACAGGCCGCGATTTGTAATCTTAGTCGCTGCCCGGGACACGGGGGAAGATGTCCCTCCAACAAAAGGTGGCAGATGAAATGAAAGCATGTGACCATTAGTAAGTGCACCGAGAGGAGAAAGGGGCCACATATGCTTTCACGATGTGATTCACATGCTCGCGGTCAGGTCAGCTGAGAGTCCTTCATGCTGCATAGAACACAGCTTTTAGCGAGAACTTTTCTGAAGCCGAGCATTCTGTAATCACACACCTCAACCCCCCCCCCCATTTGTTATATAAAACACAGGGGTATGAGGAGAGAGCATAATAACTCAGAGATGTAATGAATTAATCACCCGCAGCTTTGATCCAGGGGGATAACCGTCGGTAATGAGGCACTGATCCTCACAGAAAAAAAAAAATGCAGTGAAAGTGAAGAGAGACGTTAGGAGCAGAGAGCTGGATGGACTAAGGAATATAAAGCTCAGTGTTTCTTTAACATCTTTGGGTACCTAAAGGAAGGATGAAAATCAACAGTCCATCACCAAAGCACTGGCCACCATGCTCACTTCCCCTGCGGTGCTCATCCACAACACACTTTCATCCAATATAAAGGATTTTCCCCTGCTGTGAGACTCTCACCTGCTATGACAGACTCTCCCATGCAAAAAGACTCTCCCTTTCAGTAGCAAACTCTCCCCAACTGAAAAAGACTCTTCTCAGCTGTAACAGACTCTCCCCAGCTGTGACACTCTCCTCTGCTGTCACAGACTCTCCCACGCTGTCACAGACTCACCCTTGCAGCAACAATCTCTCCCCTACAATAACCGACTCTCCCCCACTGTAACAGAATTTCCCTTGCTGTCACACTCTCTCCTGCTGTGACAGACTCTCCCACGATGTGACAGACTCTCCCACGCTGTCACAGACTCACCCTTGCAGCAACACTCTCTCCCCTACAATAACCGACTCTCTCCCGCTGTAACAGAATTTCCCTTGCTGTGACAGACTCTCCCCTGCTGTGACAGACTCTCCCACGATGTGACAGACTCTCACCTGTTGTAATAGTGAAGAGAGAAAATTCAGCTTCTGTTGTAGGTCCAGGCCATTCTGCCCTTCCTTGTAGCATAAGGGAAAAAGAACAGGATGCAGAACAAATGCAATGGCAGGAAGACAAGAAAAGACCGATAAACAATTAAAGGCAAAGAGAGGCAGTAAGGGTGGTGAAGAGCAAGAAGCTGGAGGTAAGAAGCTGAAAGGACCACAGACAAGCGCTACCATGATAGGAGAGGACAACTGTCACAGATGAAGTCAAATAAGAAGTGAATTACGAGACAAAACTGGGAACGTGTCTGCTTTCAGTTTCTCTTTGGATTTTGAGTAATACTTGAGGTAAATATATATGGACTTGAAAGCCCCGTGAAAAAGCCTTGTTTGGAGCTTCCACATTGAATGTGAGCTGAACTTTAGACTATTATTAACAACTAAAATACTCAAAAAGATACATCTCTTTATTTGTGCCAAGGTTAACTGGGGTTAAAACTTTTTGAAACCTGAAAATCACCATTTGTTAACTGTGCACATTAGTCAAATGAAAGTGCTACTAAATATTTTCTTATTTTTCTCAGACTATTAGTATAGTATGACAACCCACGGAAAGGTCTTGTCCTGTTTGATGTGGATTCTTAGGGGCAAGAGTAGACACAGCACTGTGGGTGTTTTAGTCCTGCTAAAGAGCAAAAGAGGCAGTTTGGCTGTACTGGGTGGAAATCCGTGCTATAGCTCTGGAGACGCTTCCAGTGAAACCAAAGGGCATCACTATCTACTTAGAGAAGCCGCATTCTAGTGTAAAAATGACAGTAGAGGAAATTGGCCCTTTTAAATCCAACTTCCCATATTAATTCTGAATTCCCTCCAATCAAAGATTAGAAAATAATAAAGCACAAGAATTTGCATTACATATTACCGCCGTATTATCATTGTTAGTGGACCATGCCCTCTTTGGCCATACAAATAGTTTAAATCACACACAAAATCAGCTTAACAGACATAGACACAAGCAGATTAGCTATTTCAATATTATTATAGCATTAAACATATTTTACTATATACTGTTACTGTAAACAGCTTACTTAAACTTGTAATATAAAATATCATAAATTATATCATTTTGGCCCAAACATGAAACGACTAATTATGAGATGACTGCCCCTCCTTTCCAATAACTGTTTTTTGGAAAAAAGTTATTCAAATACAAAATGTTTATAATGAAAAATTGTTTTCTTTGACAAGAACATGTAGGAATTTAATCTCACTATGAAAAAGTTACAACAGGCAACTGCATTGTAATGAATGTATAACACAGCAAAAGTGCCCATAAACCAATGTATTATACCAAGAGAAACAAGATCAAAGTCAATATTACAGTAGTGCAAATGCTTTTGTCATTTTTGGCTAATGGCAACTAGCTCTACAGTATTTTAATATTGATTTTAGTACATCAAACCCTAAACATGTAATTTAGTCTAATTCAAATCTAAAAGTACATTACATGTCAATACCTGCATTATCGGTTAACTTTGCCTTTAAACCAGTTTTTCTGAGACTCTCTGTCATTCTCTCAATCATTCTCTCGATTTGACTTTAGCCAGGTGGCGGGAAATTAACGCCATCTGCTGCTGCATGTGTTAAATTTTACTTGAATTTTTGTTCTTCGACTGAGATAAACCCAGTTTTTAAGATGTAATTTTTGGGAAAAAAGAAACACTGTCTTATATTTGGGCCAAAATGATAATACAAGTATAAAAAATATCCACATCTACATTTTAAACATATTAAATATGCATTAAGCTACATTATTATTGTAGTGAGCAGTTTAGATATTTTACAATTATGTGCCTTAATTCATCCATATTTTTCACGAACAGGAAAATAGGTAGTTATGTTCTTAGACTAATAAGGTCATGAGTAATTTGGTTACCAGGGAAACCGTACAGTAGTTAAAAGAGCTAGTGTGAGCTCTTACTTTGAGGCCAGCCTCAGGTGTGGGTAGGTCCTCCAGACTGATGGTGGCACTATTTTCTGGGTTTTCGGCATTTACTTCCTCCACAGGATCCTTTTCTGCCATCATGGCCTTTTCCACTAGTCTTCTTTTTTCACTGGCTCCTTTCTTCAGAGGCCTCTCATTCGGTATTGATATTGCCTCCTTCTCCTCAAGCCTGTCATCAACGTTAATCGCACTTCTATCAGGTAACCTGTCTTCTTTCCCATCTCCTACATTCTCAAACTTCTCCTTCTGGTCTTGCTTTCCTTCCTCTCTTTTCTGTGACCTCCCTCCTGGTCTCCCATCCCGGCCCCCCACCTCTTTCCCCAGAAGGTCCTCCTCAGATGAGCTTGAGTCCTTGTTGCTCCCCCGACTGACTGGAATGCTTGACTTGGTCTTCCACTTCATCTTCAGAAGGGTGGTGGTAGAGCCAGAATGGATGCTGTGACCAGGGATTGCTGTCATAGAATCTGGGGTCACAGTGGTTGGCTTACTGGGTGTGACTGGCCCATCCTGTCCAGTGTTCCTCCTACACAGGGTGTTGGGTAGGGAACTGCTGCACTCCTGTAAGGAGTCACATGAGGCCTGTCAGTCCGGGGAGTCAGAGAGAGATCTTCACAAGCCCTAGTCTAGGTGACTAAATTCATCTTCATAAAACCACCTTAGTCATTGGAGAATTGAAATTCAGAAGGAATCATCTAAATCATACCCTCCTCTATTCTGGTATGGGAATGTCATTTGGCCCAGAGAGGAAGAGTGGCCCTTACTGTTCCATCAATATGACTAACAGTAGCATTTCGATTTTCCCTAGAAGCCCACCATCCACATATCAACCAAGCCTGATTTTGAGTTCTTCGGCATTTTTACAAATCATACTGAGATAAAAAAAATCAGGTAAAGAGTTTTTCTTTCTCCTGATAACCCAGTTGGATAGAATCTAATCATATAAAGAATCTAACTAGGATGGTGATTAACAATAAGTTTACTCTATACTGTATGTTGAGTCAGTATTTGTACTCATGGAAATGTCTGGTTATGAGATTCTTAAATATTACAAATTTTGCTGATCATACAGAGGTATGGTTGCTATGCTCCTGAAAGCTCACATACTGTCCATCACATCCTGTACAACACAGCATTCGTGAATGGAGTCTAGCAAATACGATGATAGCATTAGACTTGCATAGACATCAGCCATGTTTTCTACATTCAGGCCAGGCAGCTGTCAACTGCAACCTTTCTCCACTCTGATCCAAAAAAAGGGTGGCCTGGACCTTTAATTTGGGGGGGGGGGGGGGGGGGA
>JAACJT020023312.1:0-23740 GCA_009936485.2 Gymnarchus niloticus | reverse complement strand
CGGAAGCGTGACACACACACACACACCCCCCCCCCCCCCCCCCCGCCGCGGGCGTTCCACCCGCCGCTCCCCTCCCCCGCCCTGTCGCGCCGCCCCCCCGCGGCGCGGCCTGCGTCCCCCCCCCCCCCCCCCCCCCCCGCCACACCTGGTGTCCAGCAGCAGATGTGTGTCTCAGCAAGTCACCGGTTTCACCAGAAGTGGGTACAAGTAATAGGATTAGCTAGCAGGATGCTGCCATCGCATGCTATGGCGACATATAGGACTTCAGTTAACTTCGACCTCTTACGTCTCTGCATTCTCTTCACCTTTCATCACTCATTATTAAATAAAATTAATTAACACAAATGTTTTCAGTTGCAAAAACTTTTGACTGGTATAACATGTCATGTGACTATACTTTGCCCTCTCAGACAGTGCCTCATTAGCGCAGGAGTCGGACTGAAAAGCTAAGCTCCTCCGATGGCTGAGAATGAATGCATATCCTCCCACCTTAGCTACCAAAAAGCCTGCCCTTACAAAGCAATCAACAGAGATCAGTAAAACGTGCATCAAATGCTGAACTAATCTTCACAAACAATATTGTCAGCTTTCTTCAGCATCTTCACAGCTGACAGCCACATCTGTGTCTTCTGACAGCATTCATTCAGGGTTTACACTGCTGCTGTGTATTTATACAGAACAGACTACAGCAGAATATTCGATGTGCTGGTAACACTGTAGAAGGAATCTTTCCTGTAACCAGAACTGGGATTACCTTACTGTGTCATGACGAAAACTGGACTCATCTTTAGCCCTGTTTCCACTAACAGGCGACGGGCTCGGTTCTGGTACACGCACCAAATTTAGAACCGTTTCGAGCGTTTCGACCAAAAATAAATTGGTTTGCAACCTGAAAAGTTGGTTCCCACCCGGAACCAAAAGAAAGCTGGTTTTTCCAGCACGAACCGTGACGACATCAGTGGGTGTGTCATTAGTTTGGAGAGGAAGCTGAGTGCAGAAATGGCGAATGCAATGGAAGAAAAGAACGGCCAGTGGATGAAAACAAATATCTGGCATAACAGAACAAAAGCTCATGGGTAATCAGCGTGATCCGCCATCTTGCTACTACTGTTTACTTCCGTTGTGCATTCTTGCAACTCCCTCTGTTGATGACGCATCCTTGATTACAACGGTTCTGCTCAAAACTGGTGGAAACGCGGGCCGGTTCACTAGCTGGCACCAAGGTTCAAAGAATCCTGAACGGAACCAGTTCAAGAACCCATTCCCTGTTGGTTGCAAAGCAGTGTTAATTAGTGGAGCAGATAATACAAAAATCGTGCAAATTATGATACAAGCACCAACTTTGGTATGATAATTCTCTTTGAGGTACTTGTCAAATCTGCCCGACTGGCCATTTGGAAATCCAAGATGGTGGCCATCTTGAAAATGGCCGCCAAAATGAGCTTTCGAAGTTGATTTTTCCCATAGTAATGCATATACTTGATCGATTTGAATGACCTTGGTGTTTATCTATATGTTTTCTAGGATGCTGGATTCATTTTTCCTACTGTCGTTAGCCTTGCTCCATCTTCCACGTACTGGGCTACAACGGCTTCCCCTAGCTGGGCTGATATTTCTAAGACTTTGTCATAAGTGATGCTGAGTCCATTCTCATGGAATATGTCAATGAGCTGCCTCTTCCTTGTTTTGGCAAAGACACACATACCAACGTATACAGCAAATGGCGTTTCCCGATCCTTGGAATGCCTGTGGACTTGAGATCCAGCCTTGGGTTTAGCCAAACAGTTGTACTGTAGGAGCTGGGCTATGGCAAGGTCAGACTTTGAGGCACCATGCTCGAGTTGTGATTTGATATCGGCTCCATTTTCAATCATGTAAACAAACTGAAGCAGAGATTGAGGGACAGACTCTTCTGGGCATCCATCATGGAATATGCTGCTGTGATTTGTGTTGAAGCATTTCACGTCTTATCATCCCAGCAGTTTTTGCAAGATGAATTGCTTGCCCATATTTGTTAGCTTGTGCAAGGATTGACCCTACATCTTTCTCAAAAGCCAGTAGGACATCACGTCCTTGACGTTGAGCTTGTAGCTCAGGGATATGTAAAAGCAGCTGGTTCTTCAGGCAGGTGGCATGAACCTCAGGAGGGTCGATGCCAAGCTGTTCAAGCCTCTGCTTATAGAGCATACATAGGTCACAAAGTCTGAAAATGGGTGGATCTGAACTCTCACCTGCAGCTTTTGTCTCAATGATATGTCACTAGTTCGGAGAAAGCGATTGGATAGGCTTCCCCCTTTCAGAGCTTCCTCTTTTCTTGAGCTCTTTAGCATGGATATGGGCTTGTTTGTGGTTCTAGAGACTGGCTAAGCAGGAACTGTGGTACTTCAGTTCCTGTGCAACCACATCTCCAGCACTCAGTTTTGCAAGAAGTTTCCCATCATTGAGTGTTTTTGCACAGTCATTGACCCTCTTGTTCAGCTTCATGGTCATTGCTTCTCTAAGTTCATCTAGATCTCCTTCCTCCTCACATATAAAGCATTCTATCCGTTTGGGGTCTGACATTCTCCGTGGAATTTTTCTGTTGCTACTGCTGCTGCTCTCATTTGTATCAGCTGCAGGAAATGATCGTTTTTCCGCCCCTGGTAACTTGGTGTTGTGGAACAACAGCTTGCAACTCTTGCTTCATTTTTCCTTAGTGTTGCTTCTATCTCACTTCCATCATCAAGCCTTCCTGGGTCAATGTTGATTGGCAGCTCATTCAGTGCATAAAATCGAAGAATGTTTCTCCCTAAGAGGCTGTATCCATCTTCTACCTTTCTGGCGGATTTGCAAGTGGAGATGTAAGGCATTCATTTTTCTCTGTTTGACAAAGGCAACACTTGGTGCAGTTGGTCTGCCAAGATGTACTCACATCTTTAGTGTTTGAAACCATTCTGATGAGCAGGGCCGAGGGTTGAACCTTTTACCACCCTGAATCATGGGCACTTTATTGTATCGGATACAGCTAGGTTCATGCATGTTTGCCTTACACCTAGCCCGATCATTTGTCCAATGTCATTCAAGTCCCGCACGATCTGTACACCATCCAGATAACTGTTTACCCCCGTTATCCTTGGCTGGGCTCTCCCGCACTGGCACATCCTGTCAATTCAGGTGCGGTTGCTTAACTGATCCAAGGGGTACGTTAAGCAACATTTGGGACACTAAGTATGAGCTTGACTCCTCCTTAGCTGACATTGAACCCCATGCTGAGTTTCACAGCAGTAATTGTTACCGGTGTGCCGTGGTAGTGCCTGACAATCACTCCTTTAGGAGAATGGCTTCATGGATCAAATAGGTCTGAAATTGTTGATTTCATGCACTTTGAATTTGGAGCTAGACATACTCCATCACACACAGAGTCCCTCTGTGTGCTACCCTCACCTAGTTTAGACCGTGAGCTAACACGGGGTACCGGTGTGTGGCCGTTGCCATGCACTAGCAACTTCTTGGAGCCATAGGTAAGGTGAGAGTTAGGTAAGTAGTGAGGACCAGTGCTCGGAGTTCATCCAGTGGATGTGGCTGACTGTTGAAACAAAGGAACTACCTCTACTACTACATCCTACACCCCATGCATTAAAAAATATATACAATAATCAGAAGGTACGGTCATGCAATCAGTAAAAATTAGCAAAGCACTTATGAGGCAATCAAAAATAGAGGAATAGACTCATCAAATAGCCAGAAACAGTGAAAGTATTTACTTTAGGCTTCTGAAACTAGGGAAATTAGATTCAGTATGCAAGAAAACATAGAATTTGACACCATGATCACTCAAATCGGCCAGATACACGCAATTCTATGGGCATTAACCATTCTTGGCTGAGGACTTTGTCGGCCATCTTGAAAAATGGCCGCCATCTTGGATTTTCAAACGGCCAATTGGCCAGATTTGTTCAGTAGACCCTTGGGAATAACCGTGCCAAATTTGGTGCTTGTATCATATTTTGCACAATTCTTGTGCAAAATTGCTTTTTTCTGCCCTACTAAATGTGCTAGGCTTAACCGTGTGACCTGGAGCCTGTCCCAGAATGCATAGGGCCCAATTCAGTTGACAATCTGGATGGAGTGGCAGTCCATAGTGACTGCCTTCATATTTGCTTGATTTACTCTGATTCACACTATGTTAGTATTCAAGTCTAATAATCAGTATATAACCAATAGATCTATATATACTTTGTGGGACAGGTACATTACAGGTCATGTCATATGACATGGTACAATATTACAAGTAAATACATATTTTTATCTTAAATCAATAAAAGTCATCTAAATGCAGGTATGGATGTATAACAAGGTATTCTTTTGCTGATCATTTTAGACAAAAATGCTCCCTGTCATCACAAACAGAAGCCAGACACACAGTCACACAGCAAGGAGGCTGGGGAAAAAAGGGATTCCGCGTCTGAAACCGGAGAAAAACAGATTCCCAGATTGCTCCGGGGGGCAGGGGGATGGCAGGTTTGGGTGGCTGTCGCATCCAAAAGGGCAAAAGTGCACACAGTGTATTTACGTATCCTTGCAATTGACCCGCTCGCGGATCTCCAGCACAGTCACACACACACAGGGCCGTGTGGAGGTGGGGTGGATTTCGAATAAAGAGTGTGATGAGAATGTGTGTGTTCTCCTGAGTGGGTCTGCTTTCCGGGGTCCTTCCCCTGCCCTATAAAGCACCATTCCTCACTAGAGATGTTGCAGCCGCCACAGCTTTTCAAGGTGTAATCTCTGCCCAGAATGACATGTCCGGTGTGGGGACACTGACAGCAGGCCTAGCTCTGCCTGCTCTCTCAACACAGCATTTCACTAACGCTTAGCCGTCGCTGATAAAGACCCCGATCGCACGTCCTGAGCTCGGCGTGGTAATTATGTACCATGGCAGGTCTGTCTGAGCGCCAGCTTCGACAGGTCCACTTGGGCACGAGAGAGGTTCTCCCGCATTTTCTCCCAGTAAAGAGAAAGCAAAAAAGAATAGCGACAGAGAGAGACTTTCACAAACACTTTCTATTAACAGCATGCGAAAGTAGTTCCACTATCTGATAAAACAGCCTCTGAATTGTGTACAGTTCGATACAATTCATCACCTGTTCTAACTACAGCCGTAGAAATCAATGGGGTTTGGGATACAGAGGTGTCGGCTAATGGGTACACACTCTTGGAATCAATAACATAATAACCTCCGTGGAAAATGCCCGCTGTGACTCAGGGGCTCGTGTTTTCAGAGCTCCCGTCCCCCCCGATATTGAACGATCCTCTCCTGCATCGAACCGAAAACATCAGTGAGGCCAAGAGCCGCGCCTTCCTGATGGAAACCGGAGAGCATGTTACAGCCGTTGTCATTTGTGCAGAGAGGTGGCGCTTCAGGAAAGCGGAAGGCTCAGAGATCAAATGGCAGCACGACATGAAAATAAAATAAGCACACTGGAATCGAGTGTAAAAATTTGATTTTGGGGAGGAATAGGATTCATTATAAATGTACGGGTTTTATTTGTTCTACTTTTGGAACAAAGGAGAGTGCAGGCTGGCAAAATGTGAGTGGTATACAGATAACACTGTTTCTTCAATGTTGGCTGTGTTAAGGAATGTGGGGGTGGGGGCTTTAGGCCCAGGGGATCTGCCTTTGGATTGTCATCGTGTCCCTTACAGCAATTGTATTATGTGGAGTAAAGCTGTGCCCTACCTAAGGCACTAAGGGTTAGAGTGAGAATGCAATGAAGAAACATACCTGAACCTAAGGAATGACACTTTACAACATGAGGTCCCATTTTAAGTTAGGTTATATTAGTTTTTGGTTCATTTTCTTTTTTAAGGCTTTGACAGAAAAGAAAATTATTCACCCTTCTTTACGGACGCTGGTAACGCAGCCTGGTTTGAACTATTTTCTGAAGATTGCTCTCTTCAACTTGATCTTGGGTGATGTGTGAACGCTCTGACAGTACCTGAGGCTGAGGAAGGCGCCTGAGTACGTGCAGAGACCACGTTCTAACAGAGTGTACTGACAAAAAATAAAAGGGCCGTCAAAAAGATTGAAAATGTTGTCAGACTTGTTTGTGTAGCAGTCTTCAGGACTGCTGGGGTTGGATAATACTATCAAGTTAGTATCTGGCCTGAGCTGCATGGTCATGGCTTCTTAATTATCACATGGTACCATGTCACATGGTAACCCCCCCCAAACCCCCACCTCTGGCCATTAATCTCCCCTGGCATTGCCGTTCCTCCCTCGCCCTGCGAAGGAGGCTCCTCAATGGCACAGCTAGGGGCACGATTCAACTGGAGAACCGTTGCATGTCTCCCAGGAAATGACAAACCCTGTGTCAGAAAGCACACGCAGCACCTCATTAAAACCTCACTTTTGCCTCAAGATCTCCCCCAACTCCCCCTCCCGTCTTCAGCTGCTGGCCAATTGCAGATCTCCAGCACAGCAAGGTCATCTGAAATGCTAACAGCATCACTTGCTACAATTCTGCTGTGCCACGAACACTCCGGCTGCCAGGGTGGCATTCGGACGCCTCGGCTTCCTCCAGCTGACGGTCGCAACAACGCGTGTTGCCCTTGTTTAAACTTTTAAATGCTGAGATGTGTTTGCTTGTATTCTCAAAAGGGCCCAAAGAAGCTTAGTGTAGCTTTTCTCCCAGTGCCCGCACATTAAATACCGTGGAGGTGACATGACAGAGCTTTAAACAATGCTTGAAACAAAGCACGTTCAAAACTCACAGGAGGGAAGCGAACGGCGGTCACGGTGACCGCACTGAAGAGTGAGTGGATGGGCACTGGCCTATGGTGGGCACTATGGGTCCATTCGGAATAAGGAAGAACTCTCCCATTCACCTCATTACATCCATGGTGTCCCATCAGGATTGCAGAAAAGGGTAGCTTTTTAGAAGATGCGACTGTGTATAAAACGCAGTGACCTTGTTAGTAAAAAATGTTCAAAAAAGCGTGGAGGCATTTGATGTCCTTCGTGGGACTCAAGCTTTCTGGCAGAGACACTCTATGGGGATCGGCAGATGATTAGAGCACAATCTGCATCCTGTCGTCTGCTGCCACACGTTGGAACTGTGTTGGGGACCCAGGGATGGGGGCAGGAGCAGATGAGTCACTGCTGACGTTCACAGCAGCCCCCTCCCCAAGGCCTGACCGAAGATGCTGCAGGTGTGGGTGGTTCTGTACTCGAATTCTTGCAGGCATCGGTCGTGGCAGAAGCGAGCCTGTTGACGGTTACTGAGCATACTGACTTCTCTGTTGAATCCAGAATCCAGACATAGAATCTGAAATACAGACTACTGCTTAACTGTATTTTGATCAGGTAATTACATAGATTATACCACACCACAGCAGGATTAGGCTCTGGCTAAAGATGCGTGACGAGAGTGCCTCGTAAAGGGGATGGACAGAATTGTTCATGATGTTCCAATCATCTTCTATCCTACTTCTTCCATTGGGTTCAGGGCCAGGGTCAGGTTGGTCTTCCTGATGAGTTTGTTCGGATGTTTGCCAACACCAGAAGTGATCTTGCGTCCCCAGCAGACTTCAGGATGGAGAATTACACTGGCCACTATGGACCGGTAAAACATCTCCAGCAGCTTGCAGTACTTTGAAAGACCTGAGCCTACTCAGAAAGTAGAACCAGTTTTTGTACCATTCAGTCTGCTTATCAGGTAAACTCCCAAGTCTTTATATCACTGCACCTCCTTCCCCTGGATGGTGGTTGAACTCAGGGGCTCCTTGACACACCAGATACAGTATCCCACCAACTCCTTTGGTTTTGCTGATATCGAGTCACAGAGTTATCTCTGCACCAACAAAGCCACCGAAACTCTGATTCAGATCCATTCTTAATGGACCCTTCAATAGAGCAGTCAGAGAACTCGAGCTGGTGTTCTACTGGAAGTTTGTTGTGTAGAGGCTGAATGGATATGGAGAATGGACAGTTCCCTGGGTGATGCTCAGCATGACCTCAAACACACAGACCTGGAGCTTCACCAATTGCCATCTGTTAGTCAGGTATTCTGTGATTCAGGAGACTGTGGGGGTATGAATCTGCATTGCCCGCAGCTGCTTCCCCGGTTGGAAAGGCTGGATGGTGTTGAAGGCATTGGAGAAGTCATTGGTCTGTGGTCAGGGGTCGGAGCTGTTTCAGAATTAGCCTCCCAATGGACTTCATGATATGTCAGGTGTGATCAAGTGCTCTGAAGTTGTTAAGAGTGCTTGAGTACCCATTCATTGGCACATGGACCACACTGGATGTCTTCTAAAAGAGAGAAACCTTCTGCACACTCGGAGAAGAAAAACCAGCCATATAAGAATCCGCTGAGCTGACAGGCACATGTCTTCAACACCCTGGGGGTGATTCCAACAGGCCTTGCAGACTAGCCTGTTCACAGTATCCCCAACATTCTCCTCATGTCAGCAGAGACAGACAGACTGGAAATTGTGGTGGGGGTGGAGACCTCAGGTGTGGTATCTTCAGTGGGGAAGTCACAAGGAGATATGAAGGCAGTGGAGAGCCCAAAACCTCCTTAGCCAGCATACTCGACTGGCAGGAGAGAGTCATATGTGTTGAAGAACAGATTTAACTCATTAGCCTTGTCTGTGTTCCCCTCCATTACGAAGGTTCCAGCCTGCTTATAGCCAGTGATGGTTCTTATCCCGTTCCACACTTCCTTCACATTGTTCTACTGGAGATTGAGCTCCAGATTGTTCTTGTGGAGGTTCTTCCTCTTGCTGAGTTCCTTTTTCAGTTCTGGCTGAGTCCCCTCCATACCCTCCCCATTTGTCTCACAGAGCTCAACCCTGTCCATTCCACCTAAGCCATCCTGCAGGGCCTCTTCACACTCCTTTCCCCACTCCCTCACCACCCTGCACTCTCAACTGAGAGATCACGCTCACATACTCCAGCAGGCTGAAATTTAAAATAATGGCAGTGCTGCTAATATGCGTATCAAGTACAAAAGGCACACTACCAGGAGGCCAAATGGTAAAAGCGAATTGTGGGTATTACAAAAAATAAAATGTACACTCATATTTGAGAAGGATGGGTGTCTTGTGTTTAAGAAGCAGATAAATGTGTCCCCTCCTTTGGCGGCATATGCAAACCAAACAGTACCATTGAAACCATTAGAAGTTAAGAACGTAACAGAGGGCCCCAGACAGCAGGTTAGGCAAGAACCCCCACGGCACTCCAGCCCACCCTGGATGTTCACCCCTCTCCCCGGCCGTATGGAGGGGAAGCCGGCTGTATGGCTTGGGGGTGCAGATCCGGGTCTCTGAGGGACTGGCGGCAGTGTGGCGTCTCACACAAGCGACAACGGGAGGATAGACAGTGGATCAGGAAAGCATCAGCGTACACACAGTGCAGGTACAGAGTGCCACCAAGTCTTTCAAGAGCGCACAGTACAGTATCACTACATCACTCATATCTATTGTATACCGTAGGGTGGTGATACATTACATCGTTCTACAGTACCTGGCACAGCGCCAGTGCAACAGCATTGTGTTATTTTTTTTACGTTGTCTCTGAGATTAAAGCATCTTTTTCAGGTTTCATTTTGGAAATGGAATTGGTTCTTTTCCTTCGGTTGTCCTTCTTGCTGAGAAGCTCCTGATGCGGATGAGACGTTGCTGAGCGTTCGCGATATGCATCACTTAATATTGCTGCGATTGGCAAGTGGAGGGTCTGTGATTTGGCAATCATTAGCCAAAGTGCTTTAGAAATCATGGAACTGAGATCTGCTCTCAGCACTGGGCACTCTGACCCCATGCCATCGGCAAGTTAAATATTCTCACCCCATCCCCCGTAAACCTGGGCCTCTTAAGAAGGCAAAATTGCACAAAAGATGGCAATGTTTTTCATTTGAATTAACTATTTTTTAAAACACTTAATTTTCAGAATTTTGATTTAAAATTTAAAAAATGAAAGGATTAAAATGCTAAATTCTCATAGTGCAAGCTTTAACTAGAGATTTTTGGATATCCCTTGGTCTAGAATAAACAAACAAACAAGCACGCACAAATCAGTTGCCATTTTTTTTATAACTTTTGGATGAGGTGCTGTATCATGACGGTTTCTATGACTCCTTGTGGCTACATTTATGGAAAGCTGGGCAGCAATTCTGATGAGTACCTGACCCACCATCAGACAACGTGTGGGGAGACTGGGGCACACCGGAACAATCAAGGAGAGCACGGGCGCCGTGCTCACCTGAGCAGAAAGAGAGGAGGGTTGTGGGGTTAGGGCTGCCATGCAGCCAATTAAATAAAGAGAAGAAAAAGCCAGCTTTTTGCTGCGGGCCTACCACGCCAATAAAGCAGCTAATGAGTCGTGATTCCTAGCCGCTTTCTCCCAGAACAATCATCCATTCCTGTGTGACCCAAGCAGCGCTCAGGTTAAAGAAGATTACAATGGCATAGCGATTAGGGGGGTCTGTCCCTTCCTCAGCAAAACTCTGCTTTTGGATGTTCTGGTATACTGAAGACAGGAATAACGACCTCTTACACCACTACGTGGAACTATGCAGTTTTCCCTTGAATGTCCTTGTTTTTAGGTGTCAGTCCCAGAAAAAATTTTACATTTTCCAGGACATAAAACGTTGGTAGGCAGCCTATCATTAACTAGCTGGCTATGCACCTCATGGGTAAATGTCATAGGTTGCCATGCATATGCAAACCAAGCAAAAACACATCCCCCCCCTGCCACTGGGGCAAGCATTTTCCTCACAGGCAACCCTGGGGGGGGAGGGTATTTCTTCATACTGAAAATAGCAACCCTCCATATTGATACAGACCCCACCTGTATCCCCAGTGCAGAAAGCTCAAACGACCACATCCCTTAAAAACAAAGCATTGCTTAAAAGCACTTGAGGGATGTGAAATATACGTAAACTTGACATTTCTTTTCTTAATGAAGGGTGAAGACAAGCATCGAGGAGATTGCAGGCAGCTCTGTGGTATAGTCCTCTGAGAGATGCCCTTGGGCTATATTTACCTCCCTAGAGTAGCTGCACCATCCTCTAAGCCCCAGGTGGATTCAGGTAACCGGTTTTTCACGGTTGAGCGACAGCCCTTCCCGTGCTGTTCTTGAGACTGCAGCAGTCACTGACGTTCCGCATCGTGAACCAAGCCGTCATTATTCCCGTGTTTAGTATATATCAGAATATCAGAAATGCGGCGTTCTGCCGAGGTGGCTCTGGACACACGGAAATTTCCATGGCTCTGGCTCAGTGTAGGTCTATTTTCACGACTTAGCCGCCTAAATAAGTCGGACAGCTAGCAGCTTTACGTTTAGATGATTTATACACCTAAACACTTTAACGTAATGGCTGAGGTTAAGCATCGATAACAGGACAGCACTGACTAATACTTGAACTTTCAGCTTTCCTGCCAATAGGGGGGTTTCCCGATGAATGTCGTTCTAACTTGCCGTCACATTAACAATGCTGACAGCCACAAGAACGGCCATCGATGGGTCAGTGGGGACGATTCTGACCCAGCCCATCCGCTAGCAGAGTGGTTCCCGAACGGCGGGGAGGTGTCGTGTGTCTGATGTTGTAATGTGTGTGCGTGAGTTGAGGTGGCACATCTGAAAAAGCGAGGCCTGACAGAAGAGGTGTGGGAAGACCTGCAGTAGCCTCTCAAGGACTGGCACGGCCACTGCGATATGCCCACCTGTGGGTTTGGCCTCGACTTTAACCCAGCAAATTTAGCAGGAGTTAACTGCATTGCTAAGGCACGAAGCCTATATAACAAACTTACACAGACCTTAAAATAGGAAAACGGATTTTTAAAGTCAGTTTAGCGAATCGTTCTGTCCTATTGTTGTTGTTTTTTTTCATTATTGGTGTTAACGTTTTGTTTGTGTAATATTGCTTGCACTGCTTTGTCTACTGCGGATAATAAGCACACCGCCACGCGAAATGACTCTGCTAGCAGGGCTGGAGTCACATGGGTGAACGAGCACTACTTGCGAGTATCTGCCTGCATCCCCTGCAACATTTACTGATTTTTATTTTTGGTGTATTTTAAGGAGGAGTGTTTATCCAACAATTTATTTTAGTGGTGGGGGAGAAGCTCCCACAGTAAATAAAATCTTCACTGATTGGCTGGCTAATGGAGGTTGTTCTATCAGAGCACTTTAGAAATACTGACTATATTGCCGTTTAATGTGTTTTTAGGTAAGGAAGTTTCTACCCTGTGAACGCTATACTCACGTGATGAGCCATGCTTGTTTCCTCCGACATCGACAGGGCTCTTTGCTGCCACCTCACTCAAACTGCTTTATCAGCAGGTGAGCTTTAAGAAGGACCACTGCAGTTTCATAAATAGCCTTGGATGTAGTTGCACACCAAGTGAATGGAGAATAATGGCCACGGTAAACAACCTTCCGCATCACCACAAGCGATTAAAACAGGAATCGGGATCACAGAGCTGCAACAGGAGGACTGAAAGGTGCCTGATTTTGGTGTCCAAGGAAACCAGTGCACACTCCTGTTGGCTGGGCTGTAGCACCTGTACTACTGTGAGTTACAATACAGAGTTATTATTGTAATAAATCGTCCATCAGCTTTTATAAAATGAAGGATCACAATGAGTGTGGAAGCCCAGGGTGTGAAGACAGGGGACACCATGGAGAAGACACCAGTCCTTTGGAAGCCATGACATGCCATCTGATTGCATGCCTGCGGGAGGAAACCCACACAAACATAGAACGACGCATAATGCCAAGGCGAGGATTCAAAACCACAACGCTGGAGGTGTGAAGGCATTGGACTACCCGCTGAGCCACTGGTTTATTCCCCCAGGTAAATCGACATAAATACCAAACACAGGCAGACTACAGCAAATTTTTATAAATGTACTAATTTGCAATTTATTCTTCCTCATCAAGAGAGGTCCAGCTGATCATGCGGGCCTGCAAAATCTGATTCGGTGATTTTACCTCGACCGGGTGACTGTTTAATGTTTGTCGGACCCCCTACATATTCTGATGCTTAGGTGATGTGATGAGGGCAGAACATCTGGAGGATCCACTACTTGACAGGCCATTACCAAAACATCAAAGGGACTTTATAGAAGGACGTCTGTCTCTGGACAAAGCCAGTTTGGCTGTCTGAGCTTCCTCTGTAATTGACATGTTTGAGACTGGTCATTTTTCCACAAAGAATTCACACAGAGGGCAAGGTGCCAAACTAAAAATGAAAACAGGGAGATGTTTCCCACAAAAAAAAACCCCAATCACCGGTCATTTGGGAATGTTGATTTTTGCCTTTTGTTCCTTTTAATCTACAAAAGGTAAGGCAGGAGAGGTTTCAGTGCAAGTTGCTCTTACATGAGACCAATATGGCCAGAAGTATGTGGGCACCCCAGTTAATTAGTGGATTTAGCTGATTGAGCCACACCCATTGATGACACAGGTGTATAATGAAGCACAGAGCCATGCGATATCCAAAAAAAAAACACTAGGGACAGACAGAATGAGTCAGACTGAAGAGGTTAGTAGCTTTCAGGTGGCACCATCACGGGATGTCACCTAGTGTGCATTATGACATCACTCAGAAATACACTGTTCAAAGGTCCAACAGCAGTAAAATTAATCAGTCAGCCACAGGACTGGAACTTGAAACCTACCAGACACAGGCAGAGATCCCTTACCGCACAGAAACACACATTACCCTAAAAACCCGGCTCAACAGGAATGCAACGTCAATTCAAAACAAATACAGGAATTGCAGTAAATTTGTCTACAAATTATGCTGGAAACCTTCGTAAACCAAGAGACGAATCATTTTCTGCATTTTAGATCTATAAATATGCAGCAAGAGTATACAGAATAACATTGTTGAGACAAACACTGATGTTAAACAGCATATGGGACAAGCAAATTTTTAAACACATCTAAGAAGTCTGGGAAACGACTGCAGCCTAATTTAGCTTCAGATGAATGTATAGGTTAGTCAACATCAGCAATTCCAGCTTAAACAAGATTCCTGCTGTAACTTAGTCTCTATACGCTCCATCATCCAGAACATCTAGATTGCTGCTATCACCGTGAAAAATCAGCTGTAGAGGAAGGGAAAAAGACACTTTTTCTTTGTTTCTGAGGCTTGTGAGTGTGCCGATGGCAAGGTGTGGAGACTGGTTGAGGAATGGGGAGCTCGGGAGGTAGATTACACGCCAAATGGCACCTAGGCAGCAACGGCGAGGGGGGTGGCACGGAGCTCCGCCTCCTCCGTGTTCTGTTCACTGTACAGCCTGCCATGGCCGAATCAACACATTACCGACATTTTAAAATTTGTCCTCAGAGCACAGAACTGCCGGAGGTAGCCGGGGCTGCGCTGAGAGCGTTGCCAAGCACTACGGATATTTCACAGGCTAATGTTTATTTGGCAGGGTTCTGGACGGCTCCAGCAGCCTTTAATATGAAGGCACTTGCTGAGCTCAATCTCAATTATTATTTCAAGAGCATTGCACATGGCAGTCAGCTCCAGCCTTCAATCGGCCTGGCAGCGTGCTCCTGTTATTACATTCCTTCCTGAGTCCTGACGTCATGAGGGTGAGGAAAATGTCTTTTTTTTTGGGGGGGGGGGGGTTCAGTCATTCCTCAAGCCTGCTATGCTGTTATGACTCACAATTTAAATAATTTAACTGTCCAAAATGATAAAAAAAAAAACTAGAACTGAAGTGGAATATAGAAAAAAGTGCCCTAGTAATGCGGGGGGGCAGGAAAGTGAGCGATTACCTCAACGGTGACTCGTGAACTCTGAGTGCCCAGTTACCTCCGGTGTTATTGCAATATATCAAATTATGTTTCACCGGCGTCCTTTGTGCCAGCGTGAACGAAGCACTGGACTTGAAAGGTGTCCAAATGATAGCGCACCTTTCTGAAGGACAGCGAGGACGATGCGTCGAGCTAACAGACAGGCAGGAGGCTACATGCCAACAGGTGTTTCATATATTACTCTCCCAGTCGGATCAGTCTCCCAGTACAACTACAAATGGCATTGAAACTGACTGACGTGAGCCTTAGGGTGGCTCCCGGGGGTGGGGGGGACAGCAAAGTAACCATTACACCCATCCGATAGTGTCTGTCTGCGGGGTTCATACGCGTGGGCGTTAACACAGAGATACGTGTCCAACCTTCACAGCCAATTTGTTGGAGCACTTTTAGCAGAACAAAGGCATCAGGACGGCTGTCTTGTGGCTGCAGTGCCATTTTTACACACCCGGTACTCCAGGGAAATGCAGGATGTGTACTGTTATAAAAAAGCACACTAGACCGGTGTCGATTGTTTTTTTTTTTTTTTTTTAATTCTCTTTCTGAGCTCCTTGTCTTAACAGCTGTCAATGCCTGTCTGAAAAGACAGCAAGGACATCTGTTCCTATTTGTTGTGTCTGGGGACTCTCACCATGCATTCGATTTTGGCTCAGGTTCCAGGAAAGCGATTTTGAGCTGCTGGATGAAAACGTTTTTGAACCGGGGAGCTGTTAAGGAAGAGAAAACAGTGCCTAGGAACACACATCGCCACCACATCTGACCACGGAGGTTCACAGGTTCACTTTGATGTCACGGATGCTCAGGACATCCAGGGAGCGGCCAAACCGCCACCGGCGGGTTGGGGTGACTGGGGACACGTGTGATTCCTGGTCAGTTTTGCTGCTCCAAGTCTGGCCCTACGGCAGCCGATTTTGGCAGCGTCTCCATCTTAAACCTGCAGTGGTGGCTTAATCCTCAATCACAGCTCATTATCTTGCCATAGTCTTCATACCCCTGACTTGAACAGTGCTGGCTGTGCGCAGACCCAGGATGCTGTGGAAACCAATGTTATTTATCATACTCTTCCTTCTTCTCTCCAGGTGAGGGATCAACTACCTCAGGAACTAATTGGCTCTGATCAGATGCTTCATTGCCTCAAGAATAAAATTTAATGGAGTCTCTCAGGGTCTGCTTCTCACTTCCCCCTCACGTAGGACTCCGTTTAAGTGTTGCAGCACTACGTGGGTCTAACATGACTCTGCTCTGCCACAGATGACGAGGAGGAACCCGGGCCACAGCCACTGAGCTACGGGACTCAGAAAAGATGCCATCGGGGAGAGTTTTCCATTTCTCTTCTTTCTCCTCAGTTGGTATGAATTGTCACAGTCTGTTTTGTCTTTTCCCGGTAAGTCACTTGACATTAGCCCCAAATCCTGTGATCTCCCCTTGGATTTTCTCCCTGGTCAGCCTTAACACATCAGCCCCGTGTCTCATTATCACCCGGCTTTCTGCGGACGGAGCTCCTGACCTCGTTCTATCTCCGGTGAACTCCGAAAAGGGAAACTTTCATAAATGAAATCCGGCCCAGTCCGGATTGGAGACACAGGCACTGACTAAACGAACATGCAGATCAATATCAGCGCATCAGCCAATCCCTATCACAGGGGCTGAATGGCGTGCGAAAAACAGCTTTGGTAGTTATTCCATGTGCCCCGTTTACCAGATTCGGTGTCCTTTTTGTCACTGGATTTAAGGACAGGACACCAGCAGTAGAAGCAATACGGTGTCATTGTTTAAAAATTAAAAAGGAAACGGTTGGGTATTCGGGTATGTGTCGTTTGGTTTTGATTTGCACTTTGCTATTGAAATGTCCAATTAGTCCAATTAGGCAATCAGAAACCCTGAAAGGTACAGATAGAATCAGAGTGGCATTTTTAGAAAAAATGTACAGAATTCAGAGGGGCAGTATGGTGGCAGAATGGGCAGCATCATTGATTTGCACTTCTGGGTGGGGACTGTCCCCCGCTAATCGCTGGGTGTGGAGGTTGCGTGTTTGTCCTTTGTTCAATGGGTTTCTTGCCGCCTAACATGTAGTTAGGCGAACTGGCATTTGCAAATTGCCCATACTGCATGGCCCACGATGGAGTGACATCCCAGGTCTGTAGCTGCCCCTCATACCCAGGGCTTTCTGGGATATACTCCTCTACCTCCTCCCGTGACCCTGTAATGAAGATAGACGGATGACTTACAGAATGAGGGCAGATATTATAAGTGAGAGACTGACACAGATGGTGAATATTAAGGACAATTTTCTTCAGCTTTCCTGTGTTCTCTTAAGTATGTGCTTGTTACACAGCTCTTCAGGGTCATCATGAGAACAGGACTTTGAGGTTTTAGGAAACAATAAAGGCAATCAACAAGTCTGGAAAGACCCACCTATCTTTCAGCTCTGTGTGTATTTGAGATTCACATCTAAACGTTCCCATGTTGTGAGCTGAAGGCAGATGAAAATAAGATTCTTCCTTCAGTTATTCCAATAATGGCAGATGAGTGCATCAACGATGCCACGGCGAGCCTACGTGACAGGCATAGGAGAGGTACGAACAACACTTCAATTAGTGATTAATTTTGATGCCAAAGTTAGATCACAAAGCAAGAGAAGCTTTCAGTTTATACATAAAATTCCTCTGCGTTGTGATTAGTATCAGTCCCCAATTAATCGATAACAGAAAGGTGTCCTTTTTACTGCCTGTAAATAGTAGATCGAAAAATAATTTAAGTTTGCCTTTCTGTAAAATAATATACTAACAGCTTTATAACCTTTCTTTGACTCCCCTGGTTATTTTGCTTTCCATTTTGTCCGATTTCCTTCTCCCGAGGGTAAAAATTACTTCTCATTTTAGGAGGCAGAGAAAAGGACAACCTGCCTGCAGAAGGTCAGGTGTGTGAGGCTGAAAAATTGATATGCTATGGCAAGCACATTAATAAGCAGCCACGTTTAAGAGAAGTGTTATATAATGACAAACAGAAATGGCATTACACTCAACAGTGCTGAGGTAAAATGTTAAAGCCACCATTTCAATGTCCCGCCCATGCCCTTCCCCCTTTCTAATCATGGCCGCACCCTGTCCCTGTCCCACCCATGCCCTTCCCCCTTTCTAATCATGGCCGCACCCTGTCCCTGTCCCGCCCATGCCCTTCCCCCTTTCTGACCAGGGTCACACCTCCCCGTCCTGACCAATCCTTACCCCCTTTCTGACAATGGCCTCACCCTTCCTTGTGATTCATTTGAACAAAATGTGTTTCCTATAAATTTTGCTTCTGAAACAACAGCAAAATTGAAAAGCAGAGCCACAGTCACTAGACTGACAAATACCCTTCATAACTTTACTTGGCTTGCAAATATTAGGTTCATGGTCATCATTGGCAGAAACAGAGAAGCCCAAAGGGACATGTTTGATGTTCTGGAAAATGAGGGTTCCGCATCCAATCAGGATCCCCTGCTGAGCACAGGCTCCCGAAAGCGTGAGAACGGCTCCACCCAACTCTGTGTCTTTGGAGATTCAGCAAGCTTCTTGGAAATGAGCTGTCCAAATGGATATGGAAGGGATGTCATGAAGGGGTAGCCATTAAATGGGGAAATCAGTCACCTTTGCCTACTGGATATCGTATTTGCCAGCCTTGTGCGTAGTTCAGCTGATCTGAGTCCGAGATTGTAGAAGTTATACGGGCAAAATGAATCAGCTGTCTGGAATGGAAGGCTTCCAAGGCTATCGGCTTATCACTGAGAGCACCGCCTCTCTATAGCAGGTGACGCTCAGGGTCTCGAAGGGAATCTGTACCTCCACTGGTACGGTCGAAAGTCACCCCCCAACTAGCACCTCACTTCCCACGCTGGCTAGGTGGATCTGTATAGATCTTCTGAAATACAGGAACTGGTGAACCTGGCCTATCTGCACCAGGTCTACATAAAAGCCAAAATGGTAGAAACATCAGTAAAAGTAACAGGTTATCAAGCAACAACATAAACTTGCATTTTCCATGACCCCTTTAGGTTGCAGCTTTTAAGGCCAACATCTTACCTGAGGTCATAAACAAACCATAAGATGAGAGGCTTTTCTGGTGCAGGCACGTTTCCCGGCATGACTTTCGAAAGAAGACAGTAGTGTATGGTTTCACAATCCCGTACAGTCCTGCAGAGAACCTGGGAACCCAATGTCACTTTAATAAACATCCAGTTATTTAAATCCGACTATCCAGACAGGAAGCTATGCAAATGGCTTTAGTCAGTGGCATACACCGGGCAAATGAATAGGCTTTATGTTGATATTTGCAAGAAAATCCAATTTTTGAAAGGTGGGTGAAAAATCGGACACGTCCACGACATTTCCCTCGGGGTTTGATTTGCATGCAACTGCAAGAAACAGAGCTGAACTTAAAGGAAGGACAAGTGAAGCTGAACTTTGACATTTTTAAGCTCTCGTCTGTTCTCAAGGCGCCCCGCTAGTTTAAATCAGAGATGACACGGGCGCTCGTCAGATATCGACGGACGTCCAGCGCCAACAACAGCAGGTGCTTATCGGCGACTGGGATCAGGCAGACGCTGGACGGATGGTCCCGGCGAACAGAGAAATGGATCAATCTCCCTGGTCAGAGTAATGGATCTGGGCGGCCTCGGCTCACTAACACGGGCTCGGCCTCCCAGCAGAGGGATGTCACGGGGACGGCCCTGAGTCAAGGTGACCCTTCTCTGAAGGGATGACACTGGCAAATCGACATTGAAAGAACTGGTGCATTTTCTGTCCTTCGCAAACGCTGGGCTGATGAAAAAGAGAGAGTGAGCGGACATGACAGCAACAAAAACGGGTGCAATTTGCATCTGTGAGTGGAAAAAAATTGTACATAATTGTACATGCGAGTCAAACATGTATTTACTGCCATTTGTACAATTAGCTGTTTTTAGATCATGCTACTCTTTGCGTTTTTCCTTGAAGAACCTTTATTTTAACTATTTTAATATTTTCATCCATCCAGATCTGCTTATGCATGTCGTGCCCTGCCTCCCTGAGCCTTCTGTTACCCCAGCGTGGGACACACTCGTCACTTGTCTTTAAGAGAGCTTCCCGGTTCTGTTGGCCCCAGTCCGGTCATTGACGTCACCCCTGTGTGGTTCCTGCCTGTTCCTGCCTTGGTCCTACCTTTGGTCCTGTCTCTCGGATTGACCCCTGGTGATCCCCTGTTTAACGTTTTGGAACTTATCATGCCTTCGGACGATAAACCCTTGTGTTACCCTCTGTGGGCCTCCCATCCTCAATATGACAACGCAGGATCTCAGAAGGTCTCTCACAGCGAGCACAGGGCAGAGAACACCTTGCGAAGTATGCTGGACCATCGCAGGGCGTACGATCGTATACAGTACATACAAATTAGCACACACACATATAAACACTCAGTAGGATATTCGCTGATGATAATCCACCTGAACTTCAGGACACCAGTGACCAAACATCTACCCAGTGAAACACACTTTCAGTATCTCCCCACACAACGTTAATTAGCTTTCAATTCGGAGATGCCAAAATTGGATTTACAGTGTAAACAGAAAGCGGGCAGTTAGGCCTCTGGAAGATAATGACTGCCAGAAAGTCCACGGTGATACCTGAGCTTATGAGGAACAGGCGACTTCGACCCATTTGAATAAAAAGCTGACGTCAAATAATGAGAATTTCGTTCGTGTAGTTTCATTTGACTGGCTGCGCTGTTCCCCCGCCCGGCCGCCCACTCAAGTCAACAGACTGTCTCTGGTCAGCTGAGAAAACATTTATGCTGAAAAACAACATCGGTCCATGCAGAAATCTGTGGTCTGTCAGCCCAGCCGGACTTAATGCACGCTTGGAGTAATCAAGGTGCCATCTACAAAGACTGCTTGAGGAAATGCAATCATGAAGCTCTCACAAGAAAAATCGGAAAAGGGGCCGATATTGAAACGTTAACTGGCGCTTGCGAACCGATACGTCGTTTGAGGTGAGAACATCTTTAGGATTTATGAGGCTGCTTGATAAAACTTCCAGGCAAAAACATCACTGTGCAAGCAAACGGGTCCCAAAAGTTTTCCTTTTTGTAATTGGACTCTAGGTGAAGATGGAGAAAAGAGAGATGGATGAGCGATGACTGTTGGCTGTGGGACAAGAGGGAGGGTTCCTCGGCACACCAGCAGCAGAGCACCACGTCCTGAGCTTTGTGTCTTAGGTGACCTTCACAGAGTCCCCTCTAGACTCTGGTGCTTTTTGAGTCTTGCGTGGACCTCTGCAGTACGTTTTTAGTGGCATGTTTTAGCATTCACAAATCTGTACTGCAGTCCATTTGCTACCTGACATCTCATGTCAGACATGAAAACGTACCAAAGCCATCTCCAGACATTCCAAAGATCAAAGCCTGTTCACCATACCTGAGCCAGGCACTGCACGGCCATGACAGTGACTCCTACCTTCACCGCGAGATTCCCTGTAAATGTCACCTTTCTTTCGTTCTGCCAGTGCATGGTCTCGGCAGTTTCCGAAGTTAGGATCCCTGCCTCGAGAAGGTCTGTCCATATCGGTGACAAGGCTGGAACATCATCACTCTAAGACCAAGTACAGACGACAGAGGATCTCTGGAAATGAGTCTAAAGACCAAACATCAACCAGCGGGTTGGATCTGTGCTTCAGCCGGGTCTTTAAAATTACAGTTAATCCACAGCAAGGTCAGGCCGGGGGGAACAAAAGGACTGCCCTGAATCTACTGCACCGCCCCCTGAATGATCTGATCCCCTGGGTGCTCGGCTGTTTGACCCTTGTTAACGTAATAGAACTAAAACAGAACTCTTCCCAAAAAAACCAAAAAATCATATACTCTATAAATTGCCGAGGGTATCAGATCTGCTTATGAAATTATACTTGGAGATTCCAGATGTGGTCGTATTTACTCTATGGTCACCTGAAACGACTTGGCTGTATACAGGCGATCTCCATTTAACTGAGCCACCAGACACAGTTTAGCAAAGGGGGTGAAAACGTGTGAAATTAAATTGTTTTAAGAAATTAAATTCAATTTTTTCACTTCTCTGATCAACAGAAAAATATTGCTGATCAGTGTTGAAATGTGAAATAAGCAAATAGTTTTTACCAGCATAATATACACTGTTTACAGTAAGGTGAAAACGTTCTAGACACTTCTGAAAAATGCTGCAAAGTGAGGACGGTTTCACTAATAATGCCATGGACAGTTTTCATTTGTCAATTAACAACATACAAAGTCCACAAACAGAAAACAATCTTAAAACAATTCAATATTTGCTGCATGCACCCTCTGCCTTCTACATCAGTTCTCCTGGGTACACATGCAAACAGTTAATGATTTAAAAGGCATAGTCCATTGCATGAGTAGTTATACCAAACAGATGTTAGCAATCATAGTTTAATATGTAGGTTCAAACACAATCATTAACTAAAACAGAAACAGCTGTTTAAGAGGAACAAAGCTGGGTGAGGAACAGCCATACTCTACTAACAAGGTGAGGTTACTAAAGATGGTGTAATGTAAAAAAAATAAATTAATAAAAAACTTGTACCATGGTATCACTGAGCAGAGTAACAAGATACAAGATACAGTCATCTTACTGATACACTAAGGTCTCTCACCGGGAGAAATTTCAAGGCAGACAGGTGTTTCCAGATGTCCTGTCCAGAAGCACAAAGAAACAGGCAACGCTGAGGGATGAAAACACAGCGGTCAGCCAAGAACATTTAGTCTAGCAGATGAAAGACGTATCGTGCTGAATTCCCTTTGCAATCGGAAGTAGTCCAGCAATGCCATCAGCTCAGGCCTGGCAGAAACCAGAGGGACCTTGGTACACCCATCACTAGTCCAGAAAAGTCTGGATGGAGCTGTCTTCAGACGTGCGGAAGACTCGTGGCCAAAAAGCCATACCTCCCACGTGGAAACAAGGCCATGTGACTCATCTGTGTATGAAAACACTTGAAATGCAGTATCTTTCACCACCTACATACCTGTATTTATTGATGATAGTGTCCTTGATTACCTGGCTTAGATGTGCAGGTGGAGGGCGAGAACAAAACATGTAGACGGGCTGGGGTCCGTGAAGACTGGGTTGAGAACCACTGCTCTGGACTGATGAGTAAAAATTTGAAATATTTGGCCGTAACACAAAGCAGTTTGCTTGCCGAAGGGCTGGAGAGCAGTACAAGTATGGCAGGCAACAGAGAAGCTTGATGGAGATCCATGCAGGTTTGTGCAAATGGAGACGGGGAATTGGTCAGAATTATGGTCTCCTCAGAGCTGAAAAGTATAGGGAAATACTTACCCATTATGCAGTACCTTCAAAGAGGCAGCTGATCGGTCCCAAATCCAAGGTGAGGCATGGCAATGACCCCAAGCATACAGCTAAAGTCATGAAGAACTATCTTCAGCCAAAATAAGAAGAAGGAGAAGGGATTAAAAGAAAATGGCGATGAATTTTTTATGTTATTGATTAATAAATGAGCACTATTCATGGGATTTATTTTTGAAAGGGTCCTCACTTTACAGCATATTTTTACCTAAAACCTTTGCATAGTAGTGTATAATACGTTTATAAGATTGTAAGCAGATAACAGGCATATCAGAGGGCATGCAGCACTTTGTGTTAAGCCCAGCATTTTGGATGGAATTTGAGACATGGTTCTTATTGAATGATGTCTCAGAACATCAGCACCTCCGGTCGATGACCAGGTGAGCGACACACCTGAAAGGAGGATGTGTCTGACATCCCTACTTCACACTCTCTGCATCCAAGAATGCTGGCTTTTTGTCAGAAAAATAAGGTCACAGGAAACAAGTGCGACTTGGGCTTCCGAGCACGGCTCAGTTTAGCCAACTGACGAGTCCAGGAGCTTCTCAGGGGTAGAGTGTTTGGGG
>JAACJT020023311.1:0-23741 GCA_009936485.2 Gymnarchus niloticus | reverse complement strand
TTCAGTATGACCCATTCTGCCACCAGTGTTTGTTGCTGGAGATTGCATGGCTGTGTGTTTAATTATACACCAGTCTCAGCAATGAGTATAGCTTAATTACCCAAGTCCAAAAGTATGTAAACCCCCCCATAAACTGGTGGCCCAATACTTTTTTCCGTGTGATATCAGCACAAACAGCATGATTAACACATGCGTTGATCATCTGATAATCTGTTTTATGTGTTCGACTTGCTGGATCTGTAAACAACATCCTCCTGTTTATGCCAGATATATTGATGAGAGATATGGTGGATCGTTCAGCACTGCTAACTGTATTTTTGATGTTCTCTCGCTACACACATGGCCATAGGATTTTCGAATACGTTAACTAATTAATGCAGAAACTATATTTTTTTGGTCTTTGAAAACTGACTTTAAGTTGTGAAAACTTGCAGAGCTACAAGAAGCATACCTGTTTAAGACATTTTCGGAATTATTTTTTATATTTGAATCATATATAACTAATAAACACGCCCTTTATTTGATCTTCAGTGAATTATCAAAATTACCAACAAATGTTGAATGTGGCGTATTAGTTGGTATTTTTAATACATTTAACTTTTTTAAGAAGGTACCCAAGAGTCACTGTTTTACCTTTGCTAAACTCTTAAGCCTCCACTCTTAATATGTATGAAATATAACAGCTATAGTTGTTCATCGCTATAGCATTTAATCTGAAGTTGTTTTGGAAGATGTGCTCTACATCAGATTCAGTTTGGACAGTGCTCCACCATCAGTGAAAATAAAGGCTGGACTTGAGTGCCTCACCACAAAATGATTAAGAAAAACCATGCATTGGCTATATTTGATTTCAGAACCGTGGCTCTCATTAAAAAAAAAATTATGAGATTAAGCTTCTGCTTCCCCGTTTTGCATGAATTCTGATTTCAATGCATTGTTTGGGAGTGTGTTGCGTGGCTAATTTATAAAGCTGTTTTCTCAAAAGATGAATTACTTAGAGGGAGGAACAGACTGGTTCAGCATTCAGTAAGTTTTAGATGTGAGTACAATTAGCACGAATTGGAACTAATGTGGTCGTGGCAGTAATGTATCTGATTTACAGCCTAATATTAAAGTTTCAGTCGTTTTTTTTTTTTTTTCACATTACAAATCAGTTACATACTGTGAACACATGTTTTGTATTGACTTTTTTTTGGATTACTCTAAACCCGAACAGTCTTATAGGAGAAATCCATCATTTGTCTATAATGCGTGACCTCAACCTGTGCAGGGTATTGTAATGCAGGAACAGACCAATATTTTGACGTATAATAAAAAAGGGGGAAAACATTTAATATATGAGCCCCACAAATTCAAAGAACATCAGTAAAAGGAAAGCTTCCCCTGTGGACATTCAAATATAAACTCCCTGTACGAAGACTTAAATGAGCCAGTTCAATCTATATTGTTCTTTTTTTTATTTCTATATGGTCAGTTTCAGTTGTTTGTGCTTGAATGACCACTGGATATGTATATTTTCAGTTTCCTTCAGTTTCAATAATGTTGGTTGCTTAGAAGTGCTTTGAATGAAAGCAAAATCCCAAGACTTGTGTACGCAAAGTTGCTTGGATACAGTATGCAGGCCTCATTGTGTAGGCCTGGCCTGTCTAGATTCAACTCCGCTGCAGAGAATGTGCATGAGCTGCGATACGCTTTAAATTCTGTCTTTGATGGCATGACAGGAGAATTCTGGGTAACTTGCACAGCATTTTCCTGTGGAAACATTCTTTTTCTTAAATGGAAAAAAAAACTTCATGTCTGACCCATGACTGAAGACTTCATTCACTCTAACTGAAAATGAGGTAGTTCCTGCACTTAGCCTCAATAATAGGAAGTGCATTTATCTTGTCACATGACCTTCAGAAATATCCAAAGATGCAATGATTCAACAGATAAGCTTCTGATTAATGGGATTTTAAACAGACCTAATGGATTTATAAGAAGAGTAGAAATGAGAAAAGGTGTCCTGTCATCTGAACTTCTGATCAGGATTGCATCACTTTACGTTATTGTTTGGTCACTATGAGTAATGCTATTAAAGTTATCGCAACTCCATTAATGCTGACATCAGGATTATTTTCTGCTTCTTTGTTTGTCTGTAAAATCTTTTTTCAGTGTGACGTCGAACAATCCTTACTGCCCTGCTTGATGATTGCTGTCTGCCTTTACTTGCTGAGAGGTGGCATTAGTGCACATCCATCACCACTTGACTCTGACTGTCATGATGTCAAGAGTAATTATGAGGGAGTCCAAAGTTGCACTTAGGCGTCATTGGCAATAATTTCTGTCTCTTGAAAAAGGATTTTAAATCGTGTAACTGCCACTTCACTGTGATAATGCATCAGTAGTGTGAAATAATACGTGTGGATCGCGTAGACTCTCATGGTATAGTTCGGAGTCCAAACTGTAGAGGGCAGACTTCATGCATGCTGTGGGAGGGTCTCTCAGAACCATTTCTCACTGACACCCTCCTAGTCAACGCGTTGTCCACACTTCCACGCACACACCAGCAGCTGCTCAGGCCGGCGTGGATCTCGCACCAGAAGCAGACAAAGGCTTTTCGTACCAGTTAAGTTTAATGTCACTCAAAGTCTGCGAGGCGCTCTGCCTCCATGTCTTCAGCCATGAGTCTTCATCTAAAATAAGGGCTAGTAATAAGAACGGCTCATGTGAGCTCAGCTCTTCTTCATGAGATACAGGCTTCTGTACCCAGTGCAAAGGCTGTGGGGTCTCTCTGTGACTTGGCAGCATCTTAAAGGGATGTTTGATGAGTGGTGTTGAATGCACAGCACGTGGGTATACTCACTGAAGACAGAACTCTCCCTATGAAATGCTCCTCAAAGATGTGATAATGCTAGGATTTGATTCAGTATAAGTGCTGTAGGTAAATAAGGGCTGCGTGTTATCAAGGGGTCATAAGGACAGAGAATTATGCTGAACATTAGGATTCTGTTTTTTGTCCAGTCTGCAATGCTCTGTATTCCCAAAAGGATACATAATATACTAACCCTTATCTCAGTTCATTTCCCATAAAATTCACCCTCGCATAGTGTTTCTCTCTATAACTGCTAATTAAAAAATGAATGTCTGTAGATAAGAAACAGTGCTGAGGAACTGACACGTAAATGAGCAAGAACCACAGAAAGGCAAATGGACAGAGAAGTTAACTCACAACATGTAGGCCGAGGCACACTGTCCAGTTTGTACTGGAGGTGGGGGACGTAAAGAGGTCATGGAATGTTGCATTCAGACAGTCACTGCATGCAGGAAAGCACTCAGTAATGCATCTCTTCAGGTCATCTGGCTGGCATTAATTGCCCCATGATATATTTAGACAAAATATTTTTAAACAAATAGTGATGGCTTGTAACAGAGTTTTGAAAAAGAGCTGGCAGTGGCATTGAAAAAATAAAAGTCTGCTTTTCGGTCTGTTGTCCAACAGAGAGTGTTTTAATTTCTGGTGAAGCCCAGCTTTGTTAATCTGTTTTAGTATATATTGTGATGCCAGGTTTATTTTCATCTAAAAGTACAGAATCAAGCATTCTGTCAGAATGAATAAATAAATGTTCATTTTTGGTCAGCACGTTCTGAAGATGTCCCACTTTTCTCTGGACTGTCTCCATTACTGATAGCTCTGCTCCCTTTCCAGTTACAACATCCGGATCTGTTCACTTAGTTTTGAAAACCAGAATGAATTTTAGTATAAAAACCTTACTGATGTGGCACAGAGTTTTATTTACCTTGGTTCTGGTCCATGTTGAATGAAGCTTATAGTTCATTGTTGTAGCTGGTCACGTCCCACATCAACACACCGCAGAATCCCCTCAACCTTGGACCCACTCCACTTTGCTTTCTGGCAAAACAGATCTGCGGATGATGCCATCTCCCTAGCTCTACACACTGCCCTGGGACAGCTGGATAAAAACACATACGTCGGGATGCTGTTCGTGGACTGTCCTGGTCTCTCAACAGCAACTGCTTCCTCAAGAAAGCTCAACATAGATTGTACTTCCTGAGGCTGAAGAGCTTTGGCCTGGGAACAAAGACCTTGGTGAACTTCTACCACTGCACCATTGAGAGGGTCCTGACAGGATGCATTACAGTGTGGATGGGGAACCTAACCGCTTAGGACTTCAAGCTGCTGCAAAGGACTGTCCAAGCAGCCTCCAAGATCATCGGCATAGACCTTCCACACCTCAAGTCCATCTACCTCTCCCGCTGCCAGAAAAGGACCAAGGAACCAGCAACGCCAGCCACCCAGCTCATTGCCTCTTCACTCTCCTACCCTCTGGGGAGCATCACCGGTGCATCTCCACCCGCACCAGCTGCTTCAAGGACAGCTTCTTCCCACAGGCCATCAGGGTACTGAACAGTCAATGACCTATGCCCTCAGCCTCTCAATTGCACAGAACTTTCTTTGGAATAACCAGCATTGTATTACTTGCACAATTGCCACTACTGCATTTTGTTACTCACCAACTCAACACATTATTTGTTTTTGACTATTGCCTGTTGTTTGCAATTTTGCACTCTCCTGTATTATGCACTACCTTATGTCTATGCACTGTGTTCCCCTGATTACCCTGCCGTTCGTGTTTGCACTGTATTCTTTGTATTTATTGTAAATCTGTACTGTGTTTTTTTTTTTGACCCCCCATACCCTGTCCCCTCCCCTGCAACTCTGGCAAAAGACTTTCACCGTGCTCTTCGGAACACGTGATAATAAAAACTTAACTTGATTTGACTGTACATATAGTACGTGATGGGACTATTGGTTTAATTAGTTGTGCTTTATGCAATGAATTCCCTGTCTAGTTTAATGTGGCATGGCAGCTTCCATGGCATTCTAGGACTTACAGCTATTAACCTCATTAGTTCTGTTAAATGTCATTGATTTGGTATCCGTGTTGGTTAAGACTGCAAGGGAATGAAAACTAGACCACGTGTATGCTGACTGGGTGCTGTCTGCCAGTACCAACTTCACCACAGACCGAGTGCCTTATAAAACATGGGGAATGGTTGTGTGAACACTGACCGTGAGGTTGGTGCAAGGGGTACGTCCTGACATTGTGTGTGTGTGTGTGTGTGTGTGTGTGTGTGTGTGTGTGTGTCCACAAGGGAAAACTCTATTTTATACAAAATCTGTGAATGCAATCAAAAAAAAAAAAAACAAAAGAGCCAAAAGTCTTGCATTTTGTTGGGTTATTTATGGTTAAAGTTAGGGCTGGGTAAGGGTTAGGGTTGTCGTAGTTAGGGTTAGGGCAATAGAAATTAATGGAACGTCACCACAATATTACAAAAACACAACTGTATGCGGTGTGTGTGTGTGTGAGTGTGTGTCTGTAAGAGAGACACAGAGATAGACCACTTTATAAATGTGAACCCTGCATGTGAGGAGAATTTGCATTTATGAATTCTAAAAGATTGTGTTCTTCCCAAGGGCATTAACTGATTTGATTTATTAGGAACATAATAACATCCTAATAGTGCAATTTGCTGTGGCATAGTTGATTGTGTTTTTGCAACGCCAGCCCCCCAGAGACTGCATGAACCATGCCAGGGGAACGGAAACACAATGCAACCTTGTTTATGCCATTGTTTTGTAGCTCAAATCACAGGGGTAACAGTTCCGTTATTCGTTTCCTTTTCAGTATGAATTTAAAGCAAAAAACATCAAGAAGAAGAAAGTGAGCCTCGTCGTGTCTGTGGATGGAGTGAAAGTGATGCTGAGGAAGAAGCAGAAGGTAAGCAATAGCCAGTAAGACTAATCAAGGCCTCAGTGAATGACCTGGCCTTATTCCTTGGGTTCAATGACTGTTTCTACTCGATGATCAAAATGTTCTCTCTCAACTCAGTGATCTGAAGCATAGCTTCTTCTGTTTGTGGATTTATGTTTTCCTTCATTTTTTTCATTCTGCTGAAGATGACCGTACCAAAACTTCCTGAAAGCAGAAATCTTAACCTTGGAGATCGTTTTATCTTTTGCAGCGGAAAGAATGGAGTCGGGACGAGAGCAAGATATTGGTGATGCATGACCCTATATACAGGTTGGTCATATGCCAGTTACTCCAATTCCAATTGCTGTTTCATACTTGGAAGGTTATGGTACAGTTGTCACGCATGACTATATAAAGCCTGGTGATTTTAGTCACTTCAAGAACTAGGTGAAAACATTCAACACCTATTCATAATTCACAGTCCAACTCTGACAATTCTTGTATATGGTACACCGATGATTTCTGTGTGATGTAGCACGCTCCATTACTGTATTAAGATGAGAACATATAGTACATGCATTCTGTCAAATAAAAGAGTTTTCAGGTGACACTTAATCTGGACACAAATAAAACGCTCAGAATTGAAGTTGTGTGTGTCTGATGTTCAAAGATCAGTAGTCTGTTCCTTCCTTTGTAGGACTCATTCTCTGAATGCTCCATTGTTTTACTATTTAAAAGCCCTTTGTCATGTTTAAAAGTACAAAAAGTCATGCATTCATTTAAAAGAATTTCCCGTTTGAAAAAATCAGCATTTTTCAACATTATTTTATTTGCAGTGTACTAGTGCCAATGTAGAACTACCAGAAAAAAATCTGACCTTACAGCTGATACAGCAGGAGGTACAATGGTTACTTTAATTTTGCAGATGTTTTTGTCCTAAGTGACATATTAGTGAGGAAGGTCTTGAGTCAGAGAGCAGAGTCAGCCAGCGTCCAGTTAGAGTTCAGGGCCTTACCTAAAGCTGCCGTGGTGATACGACTGATCTGCTGACCGTAGGATTGGAATGCATGACGTTTCAGAAAGCCCAATCGCCACGGTTTCAGAGGTTACCGCATGGCTGTTGAATCATCCTCAGTATTTTAATTCCCATTGTTATAACATGTAATTTAGCCCCTCTGGTACATGCTTATTGTTGTCAATCTTAAGCTCAGAGCATATCCTCCTATTTCACCACTCCTAATGTGTGTCACGGTCTAGAGAATGCTATTGAAAATTTACCTCAGACAAACTCAGATCTTCCTCCCAGTGTTCCTTCATAAAGCCAGGGAAGAATTAGTTCAGTAAAACTGGTACCAGCATGGGGTGGCATGGTGGCTTATTGGGTAGCACCTCCAGGCATTGGGCATTTGAGTCACCTCTGCTCTGGGTGTGTGGAGTTTGCATGTTCTACCCATATGGGGTTCCTCCAATACTCCAGTTTCCTTACACAGTTCAAAGACATTCAGTTGATCTACTGAATTTGGTGTCTCTAAATGACCTGATGTGTGTGATTCTATGGTTGTATATGCCCTGCACTGGACTGGCATTCCATGCAAGGTGTACCTCAGCGTTGTTTCCAGTGCTATCTGAGGAGTGCTTCAGGCCCTCTGCGACCCTGACCAAGATAAGCAGTTAGAAGATGGGTGGATGGATGGTTTTTGCATTGGGTGTCGGGGTACTGGGGACAAAACAGAACTGTAATGTATTCAAATTGTTGAGAACAAGGGGTACGGGTAGAAAGAGTCACTCTGGACACTCCCAGTGATGGGATGCTGACATTGGTGCTTCATACCGTGAAGCACACAGCCTATAGGAATGCTTGCGATGTAGTGTGAAGGAGGTTGGTGAGGACATGGACGTAACATAAAGACAGACCCAGCCTTGAGTGCTCACTGAGTATGGAGTAATTTGTTTTAATCAGACACCCCACAGAGCTCCAAGCCCTCATAATTAAAAGTTATCCATGGTACTCCAAGATCCATTGTTGCTGAGCTGATGGTGCAGGTGGTAACACAGCAGACACTGAGTTGACAGAGAGAATCTGAGGTTCATTTCTCCTATTTACCAGAATGGCCTTTTGAACCGTGGTGTTTGCTGGTGGCTAAATTAGAAAGCCACATAGAAACCAAATATTAAGATAATGCATGAAACACTGGACACAGAACGTGGGACAGGAATACACTCCTCTCTTGTATCAAGTGTGTCACTCTTAAAGATTCAGAAATTCTGGTCTCTGTGGAACACAGGCTGTTGGTCTGTGTGTAGATTACAGGATACAATAAGAACTCCAGTATTAGTAAAGAGCTCTAAAAAGCAGGAGGTTGATATGATTTTCTAACATGTAATTTCAGGATTTTCTATGTATCCCATGATTCTCAAGACCTTAAAATCTTCAGCTACATTGCCCGTGACGGAGCCAGCAATTCCTTCAGGTGTAACGTGTTCAAGTCCAAAAAAAAGGTAGTGACTTTCTGCACTGCTACGTCCTAAATGATCGAAATAAGGGCTGATGTGCGCGTGTCAACTGGCTGCGTCATGTTTAGACCCAGGCCATGCGCATCGTGCGGACGGTGGGCCAGGCCTTTGAGGTGTGCCACAAACTCAGCTTGCAACACGTGCAGCAGGGTGCTGATGGTCAGGTGGATGGCGTCAGTGACAAGTTAGTGGAGGAGCCATTGCGAGACGGTGAGAGAGCTCATGTGGTGTCTCCTTTACACTGTAACATATCATCACATAGAATTGTTGCATTTGTGAGACCGCTGAGGGTGAACCAAAATACCCTGTGGACCCTCAGATATTATGGTTGGATACCTCTCAGTTAGACAAGCCACACAGAATAACAATTTTGATGATTTTATGAAGACGTCCTTAACTTCTTGTGCTAATGTGGTATTGTGTGTTACAGGCTGTCAGCTGACTGGAATGGAACAAGACTTAGCGGATGTGAAAGGGGCGGAGTCCCAAACAGGAACACTGTGTGAACAAGCAGTCACTGAGATTCTCCAGAGCCTTGCGGAGCTGAACGTCGTAAAATCTGGCTATTTCCTCCCTGACAGAACCTTCCAGGTGATTCTTCCCAATTCAAGACAGTTTATTTATTCTTCAACACCTCACTAGATGATGTCATGGCGAAATTACCGTCTCTATTCTGTAAACGTACAGGCATGATTTACTTGATCAGTTGTAAAATTTTCTCCAGTGGAATTGTGGCCTTGCACCAGCAGCCCCGTAGGCTCCTGTACCTGTACCGTGTGGAATTTTACATGTTCTCCCTTTGCCTGTTTCCTCCGAACTCACTGGTATCCTCAGATAAATGAACTTGAGTCTGAAAATTGCCTGTAGGGTTGTATGCTTGTATGTGCATGAGTGTGTGTGTGCTGTTTGTCCTGTGCTCCTTGGGATCCTCCTCCTCCTCCGGTGACCCTGTAGTGTAATTAGCTGGTAGACAGACGGATGGGTGGTTGTTCTCCAACAAAGTAAGCTCGAAGACCTCATAGCTGATACTTACAGTTTCTGTGATGAACCGACCCCTTCGTAGTTAGCTTTGTCCAGATGATGTACCGAAGTATAGCTCTGTTTGTTTGACAACACAGCAGTTAAAGCTGACCTCAAGCTTTACAGTTTGCTAAGCAAAGTCAGGTGCCAATTATGAGTGATATAAATTTGACTCTGCAGATACTGGTGGGTATGTGGGTTTTACGTTTGTGATATTACTGAAATCAGCAAATGGTTTTGGATCCTTTATAGGTAAGCCGATTAGAGAAATAGCTGTTTAAGCTTTCCTTTTTGGCATTTTTGTTGAAAGAAGCTGTTCTTTTTATTGTGCCCCAGGGCAGCTCCACAGCACAGTTTCACTGTGGATGTTAACCACTGTGTAAAATGCACGCCTGAGCTCAGCTACTTAACACTGCAGTGTGTCCGTGCAAAAAATGCATTGATGGCAGTGAAGCGCATGCTGTATCAGTTTTGTGTCATTCTGTGTCTTTTTTTGCCTCTTATTTGAATCATTTTGGTTCATTGCATGCAGCTGTTGTTCCAAGGAAAAGGGCATCACTGGAAGTGACACATGAAATTAGCGTGTAGGAATCTAATCCGGTTTGGGAATTTAAGGCCTGTGCATTCATGAGATAACTGATAAGAAAGCAGGTCTGCCTGTGTGCATTTTGGATCTTCATGTTAAGTCTAAGGCCACGAGTTAAAAATGAAAGATTTGGCAACCTGTGTATCCAGTGAAGGTGAAGCAGTCATTGTAAATGAACGTTACACAGCTGCAATTATGCTGCACACATTAAGCAAACGAAATCTCATTAATTAACAGGCAAACAAGCCTGGGCCTCAGAGGAGTCTCCCCAGCTCTCCAGACAATTACAGTAGTATTATGGGATTGTTTTCTAGTATGCTTAAATCTAACGGTTGACATTACTGTTTTATGTAATTGTCCATATGTAATCCTGTATTTATCTTTGCTTATTAATGTCTATGTGCTAATACAGTTTTTATTTTTTGCAATATCGTGTAATGTTTAGTACTTCTAGGGGGAGTTACATCAGGAAAAATCCCCTTGACAAGACAAGCATTGTTTAATATTATTCTTATAAGTTAATTTGGCTGGCATTTTAAAAATACATGAAATCCTATACATGTTATAATCAGCATGAGTACTAGGAACAAATACAAAAGTTTTACTGCCACCAACTGGCTGGACATGACAGTGGCACGCATCACATTATTTTTCACTGACACCTGAAGTGGAACATCCATCCATCCAGCCGAGAGTCATTAACCCTTAATCGAGTGAGGAACCATATTTGGACTGGGTCACTGGGGGGCCGGGAGTCTATCCCATGCAGTGGAGCTACAACAACAACAAGGTGGAACTACAGCCTGGATAGAATTCCAGGCTCATGCATGTACGCAACACGGACCATTCAGAGATGCCGATTCAGTTAATGGCATGTTTTAGACTACACGAGGAAACTGGAGCATCAAGAGGAAACGCACACAAAACAGGGAGACCATGCAAATGCTACGCACACAGCAGAGGCAGGACTCAGTCCCCCGGTGCAGGAGGTGTGAGGTGAAGCCACAGTGCTGCTAATGCGTGTGGAATGAGAAACAGTGCAATGCCTTTCGTTGGCTTCAGTGGTAAATCGTTTATTAAAAATTCAAATATGTCATATCATCTTCACCTATTAGTGATGTCATAGATTTAGTATTTTGTGCATTTGAGTAGGTATCACATCACCAGTTCTCATTAAGATTTGTGTTAATCATATTATTCCAGGTTATGCAGATGCATGTATATGTATTACACTTTACTTAGTGCCGTCATATGTAATGTAATCTTATTGCAGGCATTGCATCACATCCTGCGGAACCGTATCTGTCCAGTTCTGTGCAGGGCGTCCCCGAGGTTAAAAACAGCACTTGCTAATACTGGCCATTATAATTTATTGCAAGTCACATTTCAGCACAAGGGAACATCACAGCAGCCCAGAGTGGCATAGGCCCTTTCAGAGAGTTCCAGAAATCGTGTACAAGGTGCATTAACTATGCATGCTTCCATAGAGCTGTCTGCCTTAGAACTGAAGTGTCAGGACTATAACAGGAGTGGTTTCACTGCTCTGCCATGCACACCTTCCTAGTGAGTTAGAAATACATTTCTTTTTAAGGCCATAGCAGCTAGAGCCAACTCAGACCCTTAATATTTCTTCCGGATCTTGAGTGTGATGTGACTGAAGCAGGAGAAGCTTCCCACACTGGCTGTTCTGGGCTGTCGGAATCAGCTTTGCTGTTGATTAAGCCAATCAAAAACACAGGAGAGAGCCTTTACAGTGACTGTGTACATGTATCTTGCATATGGGAGTTAAACCCTAATTGTCCTCCATAAGTCTTATCAGTTAATCAAGTCTGAGTTTCAGGTCTGAAATTTTCAACTGAGGTTTTTCCATTTGAAAAAGTATCTTCCCTAGAATTATGGAGGACACGTAGTGTTTAGGGGAGTATGTGCTGAAATGGCCATCGTTTAGCTTCGCCACCCCCCATTTCAGGACTCGTCCTGCGTGGTATCTCCCAGCAGCCCCTGCTCCCCCACCGTTACCCCTCTGGCTGCCCAGCACCACCTACAGCTCCTCCAGCACCAGCTGCAGCAGCAGCAGCAGCAGACACAGGCGGCCGTCGCTCAGGTAAGGGGCCCCCGGCTGGTAGAGTCCCACGCTGGGCATTTACTGTCACATGCTCATAAAACTGGTCATAATATTACATGACCACCAGTCAAGCAGTGGTTTAACCTTCTACTATTCAATAAATTCAATAAAACAAAGGGCAAGTTAAACCAGGCAGCGCTATGCTAAATGCTAATTCCTGCATTCCACAGGTTCCCCTAGCCCAGCCACATTTTTCTTCTAATCTTGATGACCTGCATGCTTGAGCTAGGTATTAACAAGCTCTACAATTAGCTGACCCTTGGTCTTACAGAATAAAAATGTGAACATTAGAGGAGGGGCAAGCTAAATCCTCAAAATTCATGGGGAAGGTTTTTATCAATAGAAAAAGTTCATTTATTACCTAAAACATAAAAATCTGAAGTGAGCCTTGGCAGACTCCCAAAACAGTCACCGGTAACATTTAGGTGCTAAAAGTTTAGCGGTGTACCGCTCAAGTTAGCGTTAAGGTCAGAATTAGCATTTGAGCTTTCTTTGTTCAGTCAGAGCTCTCTTTCTGTGCCTTTGATACAAACAATCGGACAGCAACCTGTTGTACACTGCTCCCTGTGACAAGGCCTTCAAATGCTGCAACGGCCATTTGGCCAGGATGCTGGGTCTGAAACTGAGCTTCAGGAACATGGCTTCAGCTAAGCTGCCCTATCTTAGTAGGTGAAGTTTAGAAAGCATGGCATAAGGGACAGGTATATGCCTGCCTTTTACAGATTTGGTAGCCCAACCCGAGAGGGCTCTGCTTTGCACAGCCGGTCTACATATTTGTAGTAAGCCATTCTACCTTCAAGCATTTAACTGTTTTCACTTCCCCTGAGAAGATGACTGCAAGCGCAACAGGGAGAACTATATGCTACGTACATGTTCTGCGCACATTGAGTGGTTTTTAAGTTTTTTAATGTGAGTAAATTAGTCCCCGTAACCCTGACCAGCATAAGTTTTACGACGGACAGACGGACGGACTAAAGGAAAGAGGGAAGGAACTACAATAGTAACATAATGAAACTACATTTCTTTACTGGCACTGAATCTTGATGACCACTAGAGGGAGCTCTAAGCACAGATAAATGGCGTTCTAAGGGTACAGAGTTTTGAGAAAATTTATCATATCCATCCATCTTCTAACTGCTTATCCTGATCGGGGTCACAGAGAAGTGGATGCAGAAAATTACATGTTAGTGACATTTTCCATATATTATTAACAATATGTAGAATTTATTGTTTTCCGATCCATAATGTCAAAGGAAATAGCTGCCAGGATTTTCAGAAACTATTATCATGTCATATTATGCAACAAAACGGTTAAGGTCACCATTATTTTATCCAATTTATGAGTACTGGGATTAAATTTGAAGAACCTAATTATATTTTCTTTAACAGTCATCTGGATTTATGGGGACTGACAAAAGGCGTAGGACTGTTGGTGAAATGGAAATTGGAAATTGCCTGTAATCCGCGGACAACAGCATTGGCACAAAATAAATGTGCTGTCATAAGGAGACGGTATATACCTGAGGCCCTCGGTCCTGCCTGCTCTCTTCTGTTTGTTCTTAACCCGGTCGTCCTCCTGCTGTGGCAGCTGCAGCTCCTGAAGGACCAGATGTCTGCTGAGACTGCAGCCCGGATGGAGGCCCAGGCCCGGGTGCATCAGCTCCTCCTGCAGAACCGAGACCTGCTGCAACATGTGGCGCTGCTGGTCCAACAGCTTAAAGACCTGGAGGTCAAAGTGCGCCAACTGAGTCCTAGTAAGTGACAGGCTTAGACCGAGGCATTGTCTTCAGTCTGAAGACCCCCCACGTATTTTGAAAATAAATAACTGCTTAGTGATTTTAAATACCATTATTCCCAAAACCATACCTGCTGACAGTTTCTGCTTTATTCATCACTAAATACTCTGACCCTTTCGACAGAAAACTGGCAGTAGTTGTCAGTCACAGTAAAGACTCAAAGTAAAGTAAGATACGAGTGCTAATTACTCTCCATATTGGAGATACACTTCACGGTGCTGGGAGACAAACCACTTTATCTTGCTATTATACACCAGTGTCAGATAATGATAACGGATAACGTCCAGTATCGAAAATCATATTCTCTCATTGTCCACCATTTTACAAAGTATACTCTATTATTAGTCACTATTACATAGACAACTGACTTTTAGTAATAATAAAAGATATGACAGTAGTATTGGCGGCTCTTCCAAGGTGTTCCTCGTGACCCTGTTTTAGATACTTGATTATGGAAGATGGGGGGTGCATGGATGGATAGATAATAATACTAGCAATAGTAATAATACTACTATTACTATGATAAATAGGAAAAAAATACTAACACAGTCCCTCTTAGTCCAGTGTTTAAATGTACTTATTCTAACAGAGCCCAGTGTTAAACAGTCTGCACTATCTCTGAGTGGAGCCATTTATCGTGTTTGTTCTTACTCTCACTCCAAGTGCAGTATATAGAGTAGGAATTAATGGGAATCCTTACGTCATGAGAACCCCGTGCCTTAACAGTACACGTTCACACTAAATCTGAAATTAAAAATCGTCAATCTGGCCATGTCTCTGAGGACTGCCCTTTTCATTTATTCCAGTGATCCAAATGAGATGAACTTGAGACTGCCCGGTCATCGGCACCTCCTGACGGCAATTTAAGCGAAATGTGTTTCACATTTACTTTGTTTTGGTTTGTGTGCGACTGGGATCATATCTGGACTATGCCTATGTGATAATGTGCAGCTAGTCCGTGAAGTTTTATGAAGCATGTCAGTTTGGGTAGGGAACAACCAGAAATTTTCTTTAAACCTCTGAGGGCAATTTTGCCATTTAAACACTGCGATAACACTGCTACACATGGAAAAATTTAGATGGAGACAGTTTAGGGGAAAAGTCAGACTTACTGTAAACGTTTTTGGAGGGAAGCACGATTAGAACAGGTTGCCCAGCCAAGAAAATTATATAAAACAACAAAACACTAGTGTGAGTTATCTGCAAACCATTTGATTTGCGATGTTTCATTGCTCTGGGGTGGATGTTGCACAACTGCGGTTGTACTGGTGGGAACTCAGTCTGGAGTGGAGTGCTTTCTCCATTATCCATCTATTTTCTTAACCTATGGTCTGTGCTGTAGTCTTCCTCTCACATTTTTGGACTTTTGAAATGAAGATGGGGAAAGTTGTTAAGCACCTAAAAATCGGGGGAAATAAGCATGCGTTCCTTGACGTTTTCCCTCATTTTTGCATGCTTTATAAATGCAGCTGTCTCTCTATCGCTCTATCTCTCTCACTCATTCTTCCCCTCTTTTTTTCCCTGTCTGTCTCTTTCTTTTCCACCGGTCATTTCATTTCCATTCTCCATACTGTCTTGTTTTTCTGTAGCTTGTGGTGTTGAGCATATTTATCTTATGAGGAACTGTAATACCATCACTGTGGATCCTGCAGCATGTCAAATGTCAGCTGTGCTTTAATCATGTTACTTCCTGTGCTAATTTGTCATACAGGTGGATTTGTCACAGTAATGTCTCTGCACCAGTGTGTCTTGTGTGTAACTCTAGAGTCTACACTGAACATTTGTTCAGTCTTTGGAAGGCTTTCAGCAGCAGCAGGGTGACACGGGGCCTCACACTTCCTGTGTGTGTGTGTGTGTGTGTGTGTGTGTGTGTGTACCATGTTTATATTACATTGTCCCCCAGAGGTGATAAAAACGTGACATTTTTACCTTGTGAGGACATTTGTTGTGTCCCCACAAGGAAAAACACAATTTTATAAAAATCTGTGAACGCAATCAAAAAACCAAAAGAACCAAAAGTCTTGCATTTTTTTGGGTTACTTATGGTTAAGGTTAGGACTGGGTAAGGGTTAGGGTTGTCTTAGTTAGGATTAGGGTTAGGCCCATGAATGGAAGGTCCCCACGTGTGTGTGTGTATGTGTGTCCCTGTGTTGCATGGCTTTCCACCCACAATCTGTGCTCATGTTTTCCCGGCAATTGACCGTCATCTAGTCCAGAGTAAGCCCAAGGTTCCTTCCTGACCCTCTACTGGACACTTCATTCATCCATTAGTGTTCTATCTAGGGTTGAGCAATATGACAAAAAAAAATAAAATTGGGTCAATGAGAACTACTGTTGGTCTCCATGTCAGCACAAGTTTTTTGTTCACACTAACTGCACATGTGCAGTTGATGAGGGGCGTTGCATAGGTCTATGGGACTTATGGTGTATTTAAAACCTTTTTTTGCGTTTAATTAAATAATTGACCTTAATTGTCTGCTTTATAGATGTTGAGGATTCTGCCTGGAAGTCTGTGTTAGCGCAATCCCTCTCCCTCAACGTGAAGAATCACTGCAGCCTGATGAAGGAGTCCCCCGTTACGTCTACCCCAGCCGGACAACCTGGGAACGTTGGCTCACTTGTGGACTGTGCCGAGTCCTACGTCAACCTCCTCAACCTGGAAAATGGCCCCAGAGACAGAGACGGGCCTCCGAAGGAAGGGAGAAGTCACACTAAGGTAGCCAGTGGAGAAAATGCAGAGAATGGCCAGAGTGTGGACGTGTCTGAGGTGGCAGAACATGAGATTGACAACAGGATCAACAGCCTCAGGACGGTGGCTGAGAGGTAAGGAGACGTTTTTAGACATTGGTGCACATGATAGTTATACAGGTTGGTAATTACTGCTGTATTTTAGTATCCACAACACTGTGGAGCTTTCTGTTGAAAACAGACTGTTGTCCATGGATTCACCTGTTTATTTGACACTGACTGTGCAGTAATCATTTAAGTCATATGGCCCTGCCAGTCATGAATTAGTCAGTGACAGTGAGGTTCTCTCAGCAGTTCTGGAGAATCTGAGTGAGTCCTGTATAAAACACGGTCTGTCACTGGAGTAGCCTGGCTGCCCGGGGTGAGAATGGGACATTTTGGCTCCTGTACACTATAAATCTTCAAGAATCCTACGCGGGAAGTCAGCTTCAATCAGACGTTGAAGTGAAGGTGGAGAGGTCATCTTAGGCCGTATTTTTTCCATACTGTGTCTCCATTATTTTAGTTATCCTCACTGTCTGAACTCGAAATTTAGAATGGCAGATCCTGTGTATTCTGTAATGTTTTGCACAGCTTCTTTTGAGAGTTACACGGTTAGCTGAGTACTGTTCTGTTCTTCCATCCGGTCTTCCTGTTTAATGCTTCAGCTAACAATTACAAGAATAGCTTCTTCTTCAAATTCTGAGGGTGGAGCTGGCTTTTAGTCGGTGAACTACAGCTGCACAATGGAGCACCGTCACTGAGTTTCCCAGTATTCAGCAGAGCTGGAGCTCAAACTTAACGTGCGCAGCCATGAGATGTAAAAACCTTCTGTATGCATGAGAAGATTGCAGGAAAGTTATAATTGTGTTCAGTAGAATTACAGCTTTCCTGAAAGTTCTCTGAGAAGGCTTGAAATTACAGCCCTTTTCCCATCAGCTCGAGGTGTTACCCCATTTGTTCAGCCGTCTTCCCATCCATACCTTTCACTTCAGGTTAACCCTCCAGGAAATCTGGAATGTTTTATATGTAGCACATAATCAACTTTCCTAACTAAATCAGTGTTTTTTGAGGTAATTTGCCCATGTCAGAGTTTATTTTGTTTTGATAAAGCAGAGATCGTACATTAGTTGCAACTTTAATAGGATTTAGGAATACAGGAAATATGTGAATTAAATAAAGGAAATAATGCATAAGCCACTCTTTGTAGTTGCTGGTTTTTATCACGTAAATCCTCTCTGTTCATAAAGGCGCCAAGATCTAGCAACTCTAACATGCTGGTGTCACATGTATGTGATTTCTAACGTTACCTTACTCCATACACCAGTCTTCTAGTGTTGTATAGACAGAAAACCATTCATACAAGTAGTTCTGTTGGTTAAATGTGCTCTTTAAATGCTTTGTGCAAGGTAGATGGCTATAAACGTGGTTAATATAATTTTCTGAAACATAACACATGGAGCTCCAGTAACAAAACAACTGAGCACGTTTTCCATGATCTATGAATACGAATGAATAGTGTTCATATGTGCATATAGAGCTAGACGGTACACCGTGTGCTGTAGAAAGACCAGTATTTGGCCCGTAGAATTGAATATGCAAGAAAAATGGATTAAAGGTGTTATTCTTTAATTATTTGCATTAGTGTCTGTGACACAGCGTTTTCTAGGTTTAGGCTACCTCGTAGTCTCCTTCTCTGAACCTGGATGTGATAATTAAGGCCCATATAGTCTGCTAGTCTGAATCTCAATACCTCTTGAATGCTTTGCATTATTTTAACACTCATTTCTGAGGCCCAATACATATGAATGTAATATTTGCAGCCCTTTAAAAATATGGGGGATTTGCATATTATTTGCAAACTGAATACTGCCAGCATTACATTTGCACACATTAGTTTTGTCATAGCTTTGGAAGGCCTACTTTGATTCAGTAGCTGGCATTTAAGTAGTAATATCACAGCTTCACGCCATTAGCTGTAAGTTCAGAATTTGTACCTCAGCTCACTGTCTATATATTGTGAAGGAGATTTTCAGAATTTTTTCTGCATTTTCTCACCCTCTTTGTTAAAGGTATGATGGACAGACAGAGTTGTCCTGTGTGCTCATTGATTCTTGTTTCCTTCTGTCTCTGATCAACATCAGGGCCTGGATTTGGGAGTGGGGTAGATATGCCAGTTAGATGCAATCAGATGAACAGGATAGAAATGACCCACAAGAGTTTCACCTATCCCTCCCCCCCTCACCCGCCTTGTGCAGAACAGTTAATCGAACAAAGACTCCTTGGCTAGACTTGTTTGTGTGTACTGGATCTCTTTCCCTGGCCAGCTACTCCATGCATAGCTAAATTAAGCCACGGCTTTGAAAAAGAGAAGCTGGCCTTTTTGTCCAGTTGGCCATTCATTGATTCCTTCATGCTTTACACAGAGTCATTGCTGCCACCTGCCTGTGGGCCCCGGGGGGGGGTCTCTGGCTTCCACGGGGATTTCAATGCTGAATGAAATAACAGTATTTAATTAATCTGCCATCATGACACACCTTGCATTCAGTGACAAGGAACACTCACATAATACTCATACTGGAAGAAGTTGCTACTTTACAATTTAAACAGATTCATATCGTTAGTTGAACAAGAGAGAAAGTTAACTCTCCTAAACACTCAACGCAAGAACATAACATTTACAAACAAGGGCAACCCATTCAACCCATATATCTCGTTTATTTATTAACCAGTAGGTTGGAGAACATAGTATTCTGCATTACTATAAAGACTTTGCCTGCGCTACATTCCAAATAAGTTAATTCTTAATCCCCACAATCCTTTTCTAAAAAGCTTTGTTCTCCATTCATTTTTGTGAATATGTACTGGCATTAAAATGGTCTAATACGTTTTTTTTAATTAATACTGTTGCTGATTGCCATGTTCTCTTCGCAGAAAGGTCCGTGGAGCTGGATGAGGCCAGATCAGTACACAGTAGTTTCATCATACCTTCCTGCGACTTACGTTCTATACTCTTAAAGATACGTTTAATCATCGTGTTTACATTGCTGCTTTGTTACTGTGCTCTGATGAAGACAATGAGGAAGCTCTAGAAAGTCAAAATCATTCTGAATGATTTTCTTTTGAAATGCCAAGTTTTTCAAAGACCAAAAAACAAAAAGGCATTGATCTTTAGAAGGAGACATGCTAGCAAATAAAGTCCCAAATTATAACATCGAATCTCTCACGGAATCAGGACTGCTGTGAGCAGGCATTTTTTTTCTTTCAAGAAGACCAAACAGCAGGCAGCTGGTCCCCATGATGTAACCACAACATAGTAAAGGCCTGTCTGTATTGTTTGGATGGGTCCCGTTTCCTCAATTTCCAGAGCAAATCAATATTTATTACATATATGGCCTTTTGCACTTGCTAAATCTCCTGATGTTTTAGTCATAATGTCTGACAGTCTTAGGTAAGATCGATTTTCTGACTTCAAAGGCATCATTTTTTAAAGCTGTTTTGCTTTTATCCTGTAGCTCTAACAGCTTTGCAAGGATAGTTGTGATTTTGATGCTGAAGGCAGCCGTTTTGAGTGTATTTTTTTTAAGACACGGGAGATAAATATAGATGTTTTATGTGAAATGATGTAAAATGTATACAGTTTGGATTTGAGCAGAGTATGTTTACGATCTTGTCGATTGGCGTTGTAGGTTAGCTCTATTAGCCAACACGAAAAAAAGAATATAAGCTCTTGTAATAAGCCAGCTTGACCCTCTGCAGTGCTCCTCAGGACACTGATACATAACGGCTCTTCCGCACGACATCGTACAAACACAGCCCGATGATTCATGTCCTCTCAGACACACTGAGAAGAGAACTCGCATTCTCCAGCTCACTGTCACACCGAGGAGAAGACAGACCAGAGCTGTCATGTGAGAGGAGAAGATGAGGAAAGCAGCCATTTGTGTTTCACTCTGCTGTCCCTCTCTCAGAAACAGCTTTGCCAGAGGCTGGATGTCAGTACTCATTTCCTGCTCAATCCCCTCCCCCGTTTTCTACTAATGGCTTTTCCAAAGAAGAGCCTTTTCTTGTGAATAGAGCAGTGAGTGCCTGCATCAGCTGCTTCTTACACGGTGGACTCATTAGGTGGTTATTTTACTGCACAGGCGCTACGTGATCCCAAGAGCGGAGTAACGGCTCCCGGTGGGTGGTGTGTATGTATCACGAGGATTCAACATGCAATTATTTAACATTGGCTGGAATGGCACCCAAGCAATAAATCGCATGGCTTCTCAAAGGAACAGGGCTGTTTATGAACCTCAACCATAGACATCTCCAGAAACGTAACTGTGAATGTCACCAAAAGAAAAAAAAAATTAATTTTTAGGGCCACACTAAGAAAAGTTACACACGTTTATCTGTGGAGGGGACTTCCAAAAGTCCTGAGCCCTGACAAAAACGCTAAACATCGTTACAGACATAGGTGTCTGCATTTTAGGTACAAAAGCTTCTTAACTACCAAAGCAATACCCACAACCTTTCATTTGCAGCAATTTACAAGAAAGTTAATTGGCATTCTCTACTGATGCTTCCATCTGTAGATAAGAAGGCAGTGCAGTTCCTTTTTTCCACAAGACCACATTTTCAAAGCCATGGCAGAGATAAGGTCACGTCAAGTGAACAGGTGGCCTAGGCTTTCTTTTAGACAGATGAATGCCAGCACGCATAAGGTCGTGTGGAGTTTACTGTGCGCATACGCATGACATTCTGGATGCGTGTTTATTTAAACCACTATGCTGAAGCTTATTAGTCATTACACTCTGCTGGAGGCTTTGAAGGATGATGGGGGCTCATTTATTAGCACTGTGGCCCTCTGAGGTTGGGGGGGTTCAGATGTTGCCCGGGGCTGTGTCTGGAGTTCGGTGGCTCTTCCTGTATGGGTCTAAAAACATGTTGTTAGGCGAAATGGCAGCGCTAAATTATCCATAGCGTGTAAGGGTGTAAGTTATGATCAACCCTGCCTTGTGTCCAAGGCTCCAGGCTCATTGTGACCCAGAATCACCAATGTGGCTGTAGAATTTCAGAATATGGGGAATGTGATTATTAAAAGCTTTGAGAGGAGTCAGTGCCTCCACCAGGAAGCTAGACATTTATTTCTGATCTTAAAGGCATCACGGTTCTGTATGACGCGTGTCCAGCTACCATTAGGTCTCAGCTGCCCTGCCGTTGACATGATGGAAGGAGGCACGTTTGCGTCCTGCAGGGAGAGCCGGATGCAGGGCTGCCTGTGGGGAAGAGCACTGGATCCCAGCAGTTGTGATGCTGCTCAGCATTACCTTTGCTTGGCGATTCGGAAGCCCGATTGTCCATTAAATAACTGCTGTTATTAAATAAATGCTGTTATTTGCAGTGTCAGTGTTTGTCAAGTAAATGGTATGGAGAGCCAAACAATGTGACATCATATTTGCTTAATCTCTTAAGTGCTGCTTGTCTGTGGTTTAAAGTACATGAAATTGAGTTATAGTCAGTTGTGTCTTTCATTTATCACAGACAGGAACTTCTGTTTAATTAGCAGAATAGTATTAGTAGTATTATCACCATCACTACAGCCCTCATTAGGAAAAAGTGGCAGGAGGAGCATATTGTGTCTGCATGATGTCATTCACATGTTCATAATTGTTATCTCTAAACTATAGAAATATACGCTGAATATAAGGCACTTTAGTCCTGTTATGTCTGTTACCGTAATTTTAGCTTTTTTCTCAATGGCGGGTCAAACACTGAATAGCCTACTTGTCTTTGGGGTGGGTCGTTTAGTTATAGATGGCAGATAACTGTTTCCAAAGTAGTAAGTACTCTTTCAAATCCCGCTTTGTTAGTGATGGGACCAACAAGGCTTCAATACCCATGGTGGGTGATAATTTCCCAAACTATTGCTAGCATTGATTGGTTGTTTGGAGTACCCCCATCCATCACCGGTTATGAAGCCTCATTTGGCACCAGCATTAATTAGTTTGTTCAGGATACTCCCATCCACCACAAGTTTTGAAGCCTCATTTAGCACCAGTATTTATAGGTTAGTTCAAGATATTTCCACCCATCACAGGTTTTCAAGGCTCATTTAGCACCACCATTTATTGGGTAGTTTTGAATATTCCCACCCATGATGGCCTTTGAAGCCTTATTTAGCGCTAGCATTGATTGGTTAGTTTAGGATACTCTACTCCCACACATTACAGGTTTTAAAGCCTCATGTGTCCCATCACTAAATTTTTTTAAAAGACCCTTTTTTGAAATTCTTAAGGAATTCTGAAATGGGCAAAGATGTTCAGTTAAATTAGTTTACTTGACTTCAGTCTTGCAAACTAGTACTGATTAGATGGATGGATGGATGGATGGATGGATGGATGACACAATTTGGTTGCAGTTTCTTACTAAATAATGAGAATCAGTTGAAAAAAATTATGTATGTGCATGAAAAATTAAATAATTCATGGGACTTTCACTAGGCCACTTTTTAAACTATGAAGTAAAGTTTGAAACACTTCTTAATAAATATTGATGATATACTGGTACACATTCGCGGTTTTGGTATTTCTATACTGTATATACATAAATAGTGTACAGATACACTCCTATTAAATATATGTCTCTCCCAGAAGTGTTTAAAGTAGTTCAAAAAGAATGTTTCTCAATATAGAAGGCATAAACAGTGAACCCTTTAGTTAAAAGTAACAAATATTTAACTATAACTACACAGTGCTGCTTTGCAGTTCCAAACCATTGAGCCTCAGTAAATTACGTAGACTTGCTTGGTGGTATCCTAACCATTTTACCTTTGCTGTATAGGGTCCCCATCCTGGTCCCTCTGCACCACATTTTCTCTAGTCAGTCTGTATCTCCCACACCCTGCAGAGCCACTTCCTGCAGAGATACAGGGTTATAACAGGACGACTCAGCCTCGCTCTCCCTTCCTTCTGGTACAGGTGCAAGGAGGCCCCTTTTTCCATTCATCCTCATTTAATCTAGCATCAACCCTCTAACCCCACCTAGCCCAAACTAGTGTCCAGCATGGCAGAAGAGATGGCTGCATAGCACTGTTGCATAATACGTTCACAACAGCTCCTTCTGACTCCCAGTCGGAGGAGCGCTGAGGCTGGGCTCCGCGACCCCCCGCCTGCCATCTACCGCCCCTCCCCACGTGCCCCGGCCCTCACGTGCATCGCCCTTGGTGCCTT